>JAHWFP010156935.1:15775-34382 GCA_023313725.1 Lithobius niger | reverse complement strand
AGGAGAACACTCCTCTATCCTACTTCACCCTCTCCCAAAGCTCCTTCTGCCCTACGATTCCTATCACAGCCTACACTTCTCTTCCCGATACCTCTCCATGGACTACTTTCTCCCATTTCTTCCTTCCACCCAGTGCCGGAGCAAGGCGTGTGAGCGCCCGGGGCCAGCAGCTCATTAAACGCCTGCTTTATCAATTGTACAGCAGATTGCAACCTCCCCCTTCCCAAATCTACCCAAAAATGAACCCATCACGGTGCCACATAGATAATTCCAACACACTGAAAAAACATGAATCTGACATAAAGGGGTAAGAGCAGAAATGAGACAAAAATATGTCTTCCTTCGAAGGATTATAATTATTTAGTTTATGATAGAGCTACCCTCAAACTGATAAGAAAACTTGGCAGATATTTAATTTTTAACCCGGAATTTGGGCCTTGTTCACAGCAAAAATATTAAAACATTAAAAAAGGTGGTTGCTGCTACAAATTGTGGATTTTATTGTGGACGTTTTTCCAACATGGTGGCTGTGTGAAGCCCACAATTTGTGGCTGCTCCCACTTTTTGTAACGTTTTCAACATTTTCATTGTGGACAAGCCCCAAATACCGGGCCGGAAAAGAAGTATTTGCTGCCAAATTTATGTTATTGTGAGTCTTCTTTATGTGCTGAGCGCATATATTAATTTTTCAAGACCAATAGTAATTGGACCAGGCTTCGCCAAAAGAGCAGTTATTAAAGTTCAACTTTTTTTTTTCAATTTTGTTTGGATGGGGGGGGGGGACATTTTCGGGCGCCCTTTCCTTTTTTGGTGCGCGGCCGCCCTCTTCGCCCCTCTCTTGCTCCGGCACTGCTTCTACCTCCTAACATTAATGTCGTTGATCCCCTTCTGCCAAACACCGCTACCCCCAGATGTCACTCCCTCACTTGCACATACTTCCCAACAAGCCTCCTTGTCCTATCCATCCACTTCGTACTGCACCTCCGGGTCACATACTCCTGAATCATACGCACAATCGATCCCTCAGGCATTCCATGAGCCTACCTTTTTAACTACCTCTCCCGCCTCGAAGCCGGACCACTCCATTTTCCTGTTCAGCACCTCCCCAGACATAAACGGGTTAGCTCCCTTGCACACCTATCGAGTTCCTCCGGAAACTATTCACTTCCCCCATTCTTTATTCTCGTACACCAGAAGTCCTTCCACAAACATAATCCCGCAGGACAGCTACCCCTTCTAAAGGATCCTCGAAATCATGTACCGATTATACCCCCACATTGCCGACAGCACAACCCTTAGTAACCTCCTCACCATTCAGGACTCCAATATCATCGGCGGACATCAAAACCAGCACGCAGACTCCTCCTTCTCCTCCCCCCCTCCCAACCAAAGCCTCCCCTGAACCAAGGAGTCCTCTTTTCAACCCTCTCAAGTGACCAAGAACAATAAAGAGGAAAGCGGGCAACCTTGCCTCACCATTCACCATCCTCTTACACCCAAGTCACTCAGACTCAACCCCATTCCAAGTAGCAACATACTTTCCTTCTACGTTCAACCTCCTAATGACACTAGTAATCCCTTAGTCCAGTCCCATCATAGCCTTACGTTCTTTCCACAACTCTTCCCGGACCACTGCACTATGACTGAGGTTGGTGCTAAGGACCTAGCTGTCGACACGCCATTAAGTCTGAATTTCCCCCATCCCACAATTCCTCCCACCTCACCCCATCATAGGCCTTAGACACATCCGAGAAAGCTACCCATAGACTCCTTCCCTCCTTCCTAACCGCCTCAATGGCCTGGGTCACTGCACGAATGTCCTCCAGCCTCCTCCCCTTTCTGAACCCATTCTGCACATCGTTCAATTTTCTCTCCCCTTCAAATCCTCCTGCAGCCTGCTCGACAAAATCCTGATGAAAACCTTATAGACCATACTTGATATCACCACCGGCCTAATTCTGCCAACAACCCTGATGCTTTCCTTTTCCCTCAAACTCATAGTGTACTCCCACTTTCTTACAAGATATCTGGTAACTCCCCTCCCTCCATAACCCCCATTAATTTCCCTAATGAATCTCCTTTACCACTTCACCCCCAACTCTCTCACAAACCCGTCTTCCCCGCTGCTTTCCCTTCCTCAGAAAGATCTAGGCCTCCTCCCCACCGACACAGCTTGACTCAGCAACCACCCATCCCCTCCTCTCCCTAATCCCCCCTCCTTTTTTCATTCCCATCACCACACAGCTCCCTCAAAGCATCTGTCAGCATCTCCTCCTCTTCACCCCCACCCTCTAATACTCACCTCTTCCGTAATCCGGGTCTTCTTCAAGCTGAATCTCTTAAACTTCTCTGCTGCTTCCCTTTCTCCTTTCACTCCCTGTACTACCTATGGTTTTTCAAGCCACCTCCACACTCGCCTCTTTCTTACAAGCCAAGCCCCCCAATCGTCAACCACCTCCTCGATCTCCTGCCCATACTTTTCAAACAGCTCTAGCCCGAAGTTCCATCTCCTCCCTAGCTTCCCTACCCCCTTCACTCCCTGGCAACAGTTACACCCCTCCATCCCCTTTCCAATTTCTTTTCCACCCAAACCAAACAGTGGTCTGAGTCCCACCTCCCATCTACATCCGCTCTCAAACCGCAAAGTCAAGCGCCAACATATATCCCCGCCCCAGGTGTAAAACCATCCTTTCCACGCTCCCAAGTTAGCCAATGTTAGCCTACAATAGATAAGAAAGATCACTCTCCCATTTCTGTTGTCAACACCCCTCCCCCACATTCCACCAACCGAGTAGTGAAATAATCCGTAATTCATCCTATACCCTTCCCTTCTCAGCCGCGCCTCCTACAACTCCCATCTGCCCAAGGATGTCATCATTCCATTGTCCTCCCCCTCCACCTCCATGTACACAACCCTAAGAGCAACTTTTCTTCCCTCCACCGACCCATTTACCCACATATGTTCCTTTTCCTCACCTCCCAAAGTCTTCCACTCATCTCTGCTCCTAAAAAAAAAAAAAAACAGTGGCTCCCTCCTTGCCCCTCCCCTGAATGTTACCAACTCAACTCCACCTCTTTCAACTCGACCACTGCAACCAAGTCAAACTTTACCTGCTGACCCCTCTCCTAAACTCATCCCATTTATCACCCAGTCGTCCATCTCTCATATTAACGAATCCAGTCTGCCATCTCTCCCACTCGTACTTTTTACTTTCTTGTCTGCCATCTCCCCCACTCGTACTTTTTACTCTTTCTCCTGCTCCTTCTAAAAGCTCATACCATCCAGAACTCCCTAACACTTCCCGTCCACTCCTTCCTCCTCCCCCCTTCCCCCTCTCCCATTGATGTCACTAGGTCCACAATACAGGATATTCCAAAACCATTCAACAATAATATAACTAAACCCAAGCCACCGAAATGCTCGATTGCTAGAGACAGTTTGATACCGCTAACACACATCACTAAAGTTTACGTCTTGTGCAAGCGGTATCAAACTGTCTTTTGCAATTGAGAGTTTAAGTGGCTCACACTTGGTAACTTTGGAAGGTGCAGATATATCTGAGCTGCAAAAATCTGAGCTTCCGGGCTGCAAATAACTGGACAGGTCACTCGGGCTCGGAAGACCTGAAACATTTTTACCCATTTACGAGTTATGATGACTGCGAGTAATGTACTCAATTTATGCATATTTGCGTTACGCTATCTATGAGTAAAGTAATCAATTTAGTTGTATTGGGAATTTTTTTTTGTACTTCCAAGAACAACTCCAATCCAACGGCAAAGACCACGGAACAGGAGCACTGCAGTACAAGTCTGTCAGTTTGTTAGGCCTTCGAACATAAGCATCCAGGATTATTGGATGAACCAACTCATTTTGTGGCCGACGAATATTGTAAGCGTAGTGTAACTTTTTTCTGTTTTCAGTCAGGGGAGGAAGCCCACTGTTATAGTTTGTCCCAGCCCCCCAAAATTTGGTGTGGGGTCTTGAGCTGTAGCTATTTATATTCTTATTATTATGATTAATTTTGATATTTAAAAGTCAAAATCCCTAAACTTCTTGCACAATTGTATTGATTTTAGGCCATAAGTGAATTGGATAATGGGTTCTAAAGTTAAGGTGAATGCAAATAAACACCATCATAGGCTGAGAACCTCTTTTGCTCTCCCTCGCGCTGCACTTCACTAAAAGTTCATTGTTTTAAAGTAACATTTGGAGTGAACCTTTTCAATATAAAAACGTAACCTGGGATTCGAAACGGGAAAAAAAAATTTGTGACTACCAACAAAATGTTACTCTAGACCTACATCAGATCATGGCAGAGGCTGAGACAACCTCCTGAACAGGCATGGACAGATCACATGTTGCTGGCAGCCTGTAGTCGCTCACTGCCAGGACCAGTAGGGACTTTATCAAGGTACCTTTTCCAATTGCCTGTCATATCGGCTTACGTCGGCAATTAGGCTGAGCTTTGGTATTTCTCGACCGCCATGACCACAAATTACACACAGCTAACTGCTGGGACGTAGCTAAGGTATTAAATGTGTGGTGATTCAGAGATACCTTAATTTTACGGTTTGCTTATTATTGCTAAAGTCATGTAATCGCTGCAATGTGGGAAATCGCAAATATTACAACATTGTCTCTAAATGAGTTATGAACATTATTCTTGATGTGTTAGGTAAACAATCACTAACTGAAGCAAAAACACCAAATTAATTGTCGCAATTAATGCCACAAATTTCCAAAAATAGCACACAATTTACTGCAAAAATGGCTTTATTTTTCGTAAAATAAATTTAATGATAAACAAGCTAATATAATTGACAACTAGTTTCTGGAACAAAATTTCGGAGCAGTTCTGACCGAATCAATACTCAGGTGAATCTGGACCAAACAATGCTGTTGGTACAAGATAGCAGTAAGTGAGCAGTCAATCATCGCCAGCCATGTATGTGGTGCATATATGTTATAAAGTTGGGCTGCAATTGTGTACCCATATTTTTGAACTCCGTTGGAATCTTTGTTATCCATAAATTTCGTCAATATACGAGGTATGGTGATGCCATTATCGAATTCTGCTGCCAATTCCATCTTCGTTAAATTGCACCGAAACCCGCAAAATCACACCTTCATCACAACAAAACTCTGCAAAATCGTGCCTAGTATTATCGCGGAAAATTATATGTCCTTAATTATTGCAGATGAAGCACGTGATGGTGGAGTCAGTAAACGCACTGAGTATTTCACCACAGCCAAGAATCTTTTGATCTCCGGTGCAGATGCAGTTGAACGGTTAATGTCATCCTATAAGGAGGTAGGTTGTTTATTTTGAGTGATGCAATAAAAAGGGACCAAAATTGGTTGCACTTAAAAAATATGTAACTACTCATTGTTGAATGTTAATTAAATGTTTTACAGATTACCGAGTTGGCTGGTTACACCTCAAGAGTTGACAACATGCTGCAAGTTTTTACAGATGCCAAGGATGGAAAATTTCAGCGAACTTTAGTGACGACCGGAAAGGGGAAAAAAGTCCACGACTTTGCCTTTATTACTTATGACAATGGAATGCCACAAATTAAAGGTAGGTTTTTAACTTAAGGTATGTGACTTAAGTATAAAAGCACCTTGGTACCCAAAGATGTTCAGTTAACCTTTGTTACTTACTAAGCATTCCTTCACATATCCTTGCATGTAGAGATGGAGCCTTGGTGAGATGAATTCCTGAACAGTTGAAGTCCCATCCTAAAAAGGGATTTATTTTTTAAACACATTTTGCATTAAGTATTTATTTAGTATTTGTACAAAAAAATAGTATGTACTGTAAGTCTGTTTTCACTTAAAGTCTGGGTGGATGTTTAAAAATTTTGGGTTAACCCACATTACTAATGTTCTCCTAATAATTCTCTTGTTTCCTGCTGCGTACTTCACTTTTCAATTACAAATTCGTAATTTTTTTTTTATTTTATGCGAGACATAGAGTAGTGTTTTCTTGATATCCATTGCGTGCCTCTTCAGTCTTCCTGTAGTAAGCTTCACATAGGGGAAGGGGGAGCAGCAGTTTTTTTCTTACCCTTGCTGCGTTTTTTTTTCGTGATCTAAACCTGAACGAGACGACGGTATAACCCAAGTGCTGACAGCATAGCTACTAGTAAAGCTTGAATTTTGCACAATGCCTTTTTACGTAAACAAACCAAAAATCTACCTGTCTTTAGAATTGCTGTTTTTCTTAAGCTATTTTCTGGTTCCTTCATGAAGAACGAAGGCACCAGAAGATAGCAGGATACAGATATACTTGTAAAAAATGTGTATCTTTACCCTCCCTCCAACAATGCCTTCAGACGACCGCTGAACTTACTTAACTCTTGTCGTAGGTGAAGTGCTTCTGGTCGAGGGCTACATTTGTTTAGAAGATGTCCCTATTATCACCCCTAACTGTGACGTAGTAGTTCCTTCTCTCTCTTTTTCGGTGAGTACACTATTTCTATTTAATAACACTAATATTCTCTAAATAGAAAAACTTTGTGCGTGCTTTGTCCTGTTGCATATGAATTAATTAACATAGGGGTTATTTGGTTTTACGTCACTGATTTAAATTATTGAAAACAAAAATGTAAAAATTACTGAAAAAAAACTTGACACCAACACACAAAAAATACGCCGAAGTCTTATTTTGATTGCACTACAGTATCGTATGTGCTAAAAATATTGATTGCATTAGTAAAGTTACCGTTATATGGAAAAACTCAATTTCTCCTTCAGTTAATCAACAGTGGCACCAACGGTGAACTGTCTTAAACTTCCAGATCAGGCACTCTGTTTCTCTTAAAACAGAAACGAATTTGTTCACGTTCGTATTTTATAATTTCTATGAAAATGTTGATTGAAACAAAAAAAAAAGAAAAATCGATTTTGACTTGTGTTATAATTTTTATTACGCTGATAAACGTGAATATTTTTTTTAATGTTTTGTGGGCATTTGTTTTAATGGTTTTTAGTTGTAATGAATAATTTTTGTGTTTCTTTTTTCGTTGTATCTTGTAGATACACCGTGGAACACATTTACTCATAACTGGACCAAATGGCTGCGGGAAAAGTTCATTGTTTCGTATTTTGAGTGGACTTTGGCCTGTCTACACAGGACGTCTTCAAAAACCTGCAACCGAAAAGATGTTCTATATTCCACAACGGTACCTTCAAAAAAATTTTTGTGTATTATTTTTTTCTTTTTTCTTTTTAGTTTGTGAATTAATTGAACTTGTTTTATGTTATGTAATGCGCAGGGTTCTTACAGATCCTTGAAAATCTGGACAAGTCATGGAAATTAAAAGTGTTTTCCTTAATTTTCTTAAGTAAAAGTCAAAAGGGACATCGTTGATCTGTTACTAAGAACTGGATCTTAATGTTTCTATTTGCTGGCACAAAAATATCCACTACCTGTAAATTTTGCATTCAGGTTCCTGCAATCGTGTTACCCTGGAGGAATTAAAACTCTTTAGATCCACCCAGCTCGGCAACCCATCTGCACATGCACAAGCTTAGTGCAG
Organism: Lithobius niger; assembly: GCA_023313725.1. Taxonomy (NCBI): domain Eukaryota; kingdom Metazoa; phylum Arthropoda; class Chilopoda; order Lithobiomorpha; family Lithobiidae; genus Lithobius; species Lithobius niger. The sequence continues at coordinate 26,834 of JAHWFP010156935.1, read as the reverse complement.
ACCCTCCATAAATGGTGTTACGATTTAGCCAGCCTCCGGCCAGTGAACTCGCTTGTTACCCACCTCCATGTTAGTCCTTCGCGAAAGATCTTTCACGCCATATCCTTCACGAAAGACCCTCCGTTCTTCAATCATTGTTCAAGCTTCCTTCTTCCTCTCTCAAGACGATCCACGCCTGCATCCTTCGTCGAAAGAAGATCCTTCAGCACGTATGATCAACAAATTTACGGACTCTCTCTCGACATATTTCGGCTGTCTCCATGGACTCGACGGTAATCCGAACATTCCCGTCCCCACCGGCCTGCCCTCCACCCGAAGACCCCAGAATGGCGGCCTAGCCGTCTCCTCCCCACCTCGGTTTTCTTCGTCTTCAGCTGCCCGTGATCTCTCCATCCCTCCATCGGCATCTCCACTTTCATGTGGACTGCGCCTTGACCTCACGACATCTTTCGCTGAAAGATCCTTTTCTCCTTCTCCCTACCTTCTCGGGAGCATCTTCTTTGCCGGCTTGACTCTCCGCTTTCTTGATGACGCTTCCTCCTTTGGCTCCCCATCGCTTGCCATGGTGCTGTGGATTCACCCTGTTCTTCTACTGGAGACCTCCTTTTCTTGTGCCAGCTTGCTTCTGTGTCTTTCAGCCGGTTTTGTCTGTTTCGGGCCTTTTTGGATCTCCTTGTTGATGCAGTTTATGGTTTTCCTTCGCCAGTGATCTTACGTGGAAGATCTTCTCTCTGTAGCTGCTTCACCCACTTCTGCGCCCATTGGGCTCGCTTCAACGCCGGTGTGCTCTTCCTCAGTCTTGTCGTTCACGACACTTGGTTTCTTGGATCCTTCGCGTCCATCCTTTGTCGTTCATCCTTCGCGAAGGATTTTCCATTAGGCATGTCTCGATTGCCCTATTCACCGACTGGTTCCTACCCGGCCATTCTCGTCCTGCCGCTTCTTTGGTCGTGTTTTCTCGCCGGTCTTGGCCTCCTTTTTCTGCGTTTCTGCACTACAGTTCATCTTCGTTGCCGTTGGGGTTAAACCCTTTTATGGCCACTCCTCTAGCCACTTAGGCGGTGTGGCAAATCATCAACATTTTGTGCGCCATTATTCATTTATGCTGCATCATCAAAAAATAATAAAATGGCTGCTGTTCGAATTTCTTCCGTTCACTTTGATTAATCCCACCCTTCACGACCTTGTGGTGTTGATCCCGTCCTACGTTTCTTCAGATTATGCTCTTGCCCACCGTGAACTTACAGAAATGATTTGCATGAAACCCGTATGCATGGTCAACACACCCTTAAGCTTAGTGTTTCCCTTTTTTCGATCCGACCTTGTCATCTTGGTCATCTCTTCTTGCTCTTTCACGAACTCGTTCGTTGGTCTAGTGTCACTTACATTTTCCCGCACGGAGTTTCCCGAAACTGACCGCCCCTGTTGCTGGCTTCGCCCTCATGCAACCATGAGATGCCTTGTCAGCACTTGACTTTCACGCATCTTCAACTTAATGCTTCTGTTGGTCCTATACTTTTCCCGCCTTCGGTTTTCATCTGTCCTGAAACCTCCCTCTCTAGGGTTTTTCCACACAACCCTTGTACTCCCATTCCTTCGTTCGTCCCGGCTCCGAAACTTAGTGGGGAAGAGTCCGGATGCACTACGCTTGTTCGTGGATGGGATCCCGCCAAAGCTTGTATACCAGATAAGTGCATTTGCCGTGCAATCATGTCTCGTCGTAAACGATATGTCCCTCATGCAGCTTTCCTGACTCATTGTGAGTGTAACTTCGGCTTGGATCCGTGCACCATTTGCTTGGACATCCCGCTCAAAGACTGGCTCCTAATTTGTGAGCAGAACAAAGCAGCCAAGATCTGTTCTAACCAAATGCAAGCAAGGAAAGCTAAAGACTTTTCCAAATCTGTTGTGCCAACCCAGGGTGGTAAAACCTGTCCTGATTTCACCTCAGAAAACACTATCTTCCTCCTCGTCTTCGGGATCATCTTGCTCAACATGCTCTTCCATTGCCTTTTCGACGATTGCCACTCCATCTTTGTCTCTATCTGCCCCCCCTTGCATCATCGTCAATGCCACCTCCCCCACTGGCAAAATTCTCAACCCACCTCTTCGCTGTCTGTTAAGCCGGCATCTTCATCGTCAAAAAATTCAACAAATTTGGCACCCAAGTCCGTAACTCTTGTGCCAATTAATTCCACTGCTTCGGCTTCATCTTCGGAACCCCAAACTTTGTCTCAACCAAGCAAGAAACTGCAGGCTACTCAATCCGATGTGTCGGTGACCCAACCTCCTTTAACGTTGTCACCTAAACCTATGCCTCCCCACAACCACCCTGCTTTGGGCTTTATTCTTCCCTGATCAGGTCGATTCCTTCCCCTGACTTTTCAACGAAATCTGTGCTTTGTAACTTTTTAAAACGTAAATTGGACCTTTCCCCTAAAGAGTTGACTCGATTACGCAAAACATTGTCTCCTATTGCCAACCGTTTTCGCAAACAGGCAACCAAACTCGAAAACGCGAAGAAAGCCATTGCAGCAGTGAAGCTGAATATTGAAAATTTGAGTCACCATTATGACAAATTGAGAGGAAAAGTAGATGGCTGGTCAATGTCGTAACACCATTTATTGATGGTCTGCGCTATGCTTGCGCATGCGTAGATGGGTTGCCGAGTTGGGTGGATCTAAAGAGTTTTAATTCCTCCAGGGAAACAGCATTGCAGGAACTGAATGCAAAATGCAGAGGTAGTGTATATTTTCGGTAACGCAATAGAAACCAATTTTGACTCCCCCGGAAAATTTTAGTACACTCAATTATTAAAATCATGTGCTTGAATTGGTTTTATTATGAGCAAGAGAGACTTTTTTTGCGACTTACTTTTCATTGTTTTATTTCCAGACCATACATGTCCATTGGATCACTGCGGGACCAGGTGATCTACCCTGACTCGGTAGCTGACATGAAGGCCAAAGGACTAACGGATCGTGACCTGGAAGCTATTTTAGATATTGTACATTTGCAGCACATAGTTCACAGAGAAGGAGGTAAGAGTAGGAATGTTTGGAAACAAAGCCCGACTCGTGCTATTTGTTAAAGAGAGTTAAGATTGTTTTTGATTTGCAGGCTGGGGTGCAGTTGGCGATTGGAAAGATGTTCTTTCTGGTGGTGAAAAACAACGCATGGGGATGGCTCGCCTTTTTTACCATAAGTGGGTTTTCTCAGGTTTCTTTCTGTTTTGATGGTAACTTTGCAACCAGATTAACCAATTCATAAAACTGCTTACTCACAACCACAACATAGATTGCGGGTAAACTAATCTACATAGACCGTAGTTAGTCAAATAACATTGGCATTAAGGCTCTGTGATATACTCTGTATTATAGGTAGCCATTTCTGGCACTTGCAACAAACTGCACGAGATTGTTTGGAAGAGAGTGCTTCTAGTTAAATCTTGTTAAAATTAAAAGTCAATGATGTAGGAGGTATGAAGAAGAAAAAAACCGTGAAATGGTGATCAATCTTGGCATTGCCAACTTCCAAACTTACAGCTCAAACAGTGTCATGGGGAAGAGGAGTGAGGTAGTAACCCTGCACTTAACTGCTAATTTTGGGAGCATGGGTAAACCATTAGTAAGAAAATAATATGAATAAACAATAAACAAAAGTGGAGTACACAATTAAAAAAAAAACCTGTATGAAACACAACTCCAGTTATAGTCTGCATCGGCTGAACTATACTAGGGTACCAACTGTATTGGTAATAAATAGTGGGGCTACTAAGATCTTAAGTGAAGGTTGTCCGCCTTATAATCGTGCCCATTTATTTTTCTTGAATTTGTGAGCCGAAAACCAGTAATAGCTTGTGACTGCTATCTATTCTGGGGTAGAGTTTATTTTTTGCTGCCTGAAGGCCAACCACAATGCTGTTCTGCCAAAAAGCATTAAAACTTGTTTGAACCATTACAGGTCTTTAACCCCCTTCCCCTCCCCCCTTTAATACATCCAATCATCCCCCCCCCCCCCACACACCATCCCATACCTCTTTATTTTTTATACATTTTCATGATCCACACGAAATTGGTAAGTCAATAACTAATCTCTTAAAACGGTTTAGTGCTGCAACACTCAATCTCATAACGTCCGGAAATTTTTGATAATAAACTGTTTTTTGATCGATTTGAAGAGAAACTCTCATAGTAGCGAGTCAATAACAAATTAAGTTAGAAAAGTACAAAAGTCATACGGGAGTTTAGTTTGGTTGCTCAATTGACTTTACGAGTGGGCCCACAAATCGTACATCTCCTGATCAAATATCCAGTTATTTTTTGGCCATCGTTCTTGCTGTAGGCCCACTTGCCTCCTCAACCTAATTGGAAATATCCTGGCTCTGCGTGTAGTTACATCAAATCAACAGTTATCACATCCATCCAAAACTACTTCCCTTTAGTTATTGCCTTAAATAGTTTCTAGTTGCCGTTCCAAAAATATACACTACTTGTAATTTTTATTGCATTCAGTTCCTGAGTGCTTGTTACCCTGGAGGAATCAAAACTGTATAGATACACCCAGCTCAGTCACCCACCTGAACATGCGCAGCCAGGCACGTGCAGGCCCTCCATAAATGGTGTTACGACATTAGCCAGCCATCTTCTTTTCCTCCAGCCTCCGGTCGTGACACACACCGCCATTGTTACCCTCCTCGCTTCAACGTTCGCCGAAAGACCCCACCCGCCAAGTTACCTCTCATCCACTCTGCGTTCGTCGAAGGCTACTCTCTTCCCTGAATAGTAATGAGTTCGCCGAAAGCCTATGGAAGAAGACCTCTCACTGCTAAATCGTCCTTCCGTTACATCATGTCCACGTCTGACGGATGTCCACATTCGCCGAAGGTCACACTCATCCATAAACGTGTTCGCTGACTCTGCCTTTGTCACCCTCGCTTCAGTTACGTTCGCCGCAAGACCTCACGTTCGCCGAATGTCCCCACCTACGAAGAAATCCTGCATATTGTTCTGCGTTCGGCGTAGGCAACGTTTGCCGAAAGCTTCCTAAACCCTTCCCTGACGTGCATGTTTTCGTTGAATGCAACAACGTCACCGTCTTTCTCTTCAATTGTCCCTTCATAACTCCAAGTGGAACCTTTTCACCGAAGGTGCTACGTTCGCCGAATGTTCAAACTGGATGACCTTCATTGTGAACCTTTCCAACTTGCCTTCGCCGAAGTATATGTGGATGAAGCCCCGCTCTTCTCACCAATTGCACTGCCGTTTGCCGAATGCTCAAGTTGAAGTCTCTTCGCCGACATCCTGCGTTCGCCGAAAGATCCCCAGCCTTCCTGTTTGATGCAAACACTCGTCATTTGGCCTTTTGCACTCATGCTTCTCATCACTGGCTCGTTGCTCGACACCCAATTCTTGATCGTCTGAAGTCCTTCGCTCGCCGAAACCTTCCCAACCTCCTTCATCGACGACACGTTCGCCGAATACCAGCATCAATCTACACTGACCCTTGTAAAGTCCAACGTTCGCCGAATGTTTCAGCAGTCCCGCCGAAGATTGAATCATTCACCTAACTTCCTTTTGAAGATACTTCAACCCAAGTTCGCAGAACGCTCCTCCTGATGAAACAATCCTCTCCGAAATCCTGTCAGTGATCCAGACCACTGAACGCTTGTGTCCCTCTTCATCAACCCTGTTCATCAGGAAGCCTCACGTTTGCTGAAAGCCCATGATTTTCAACAGTCCTGCTGAAGATTAATCATTCGCCGAACTTCTTGTTAACCCTCTGGGCCCTAAGGTTTTCTTTTCTTAACTCAAACGTATATAATGTAAAGCCGATATATCGGCTTCTAGGGCCCAGAGGGTTAAAGACACATCAACCTACCGTGGTCCACCTGCAGTCCATGTTGATTTCCTTCACTGAAAACTCAACCTACCGGGATCATCCCGAACAATCAAGTCCTCTATGCCAATCTTCGTCTCGCTCGCTGTATGCACATCGCCAAAGACTCTCCAGTTTCGCCCATTGAATGTTTCCGGATGTCCTGTAGCCGAACGTGCCTTTGCCACAAGCTCAAGTACTCGCCACAACTATTAAAACTTCACCGAACAGGAACCTTTGTCCCTTCCTTCTTCATCTTGAAGCCTTCGGAAACGCTCGTCTTCGACCTTTGATGCAAGCGTCATGAACGTTCGCCGAACGTGCCGCCCTAACCCTTCATCGCAAGCATCATGAATGCTCACCCTCAATGTTCACCGAATGTCACACTCGAAGAACCTTCGCCGAAGGCCTCTTACTCGTCCTCTTGCCTGAATCTTTACTGGAAAGCCTTCGTGGAGCTGCCACCATGGATGCTTCGTCCCTCCCACCCCCGGCCAACCCACCGCCTGTCGACCCAATCATTGTTGCCTTTGCAAGCGTCAAGAACGTTCGCCGAAGTCCACTGCCATACCATGCTGAAAACACCGGTTCTCGTCCGATCACCGAAGTTAAGCAGCATCAGGCCCGATTAGTACTTGGATACGTGACTGCCTGGGAATACCGGGTGTTGTTGACATCTTATTTAACCCACAACCCTTCCTTGTTCGCCGAACGTCACAACTGATGAACTTCACCGAAAGCCCTCATCGAACACCTTCACTGAAAGCTTAAGTGGATTCAACGGCCCAAGCGAAGAGGATCTTTCCCGAACCCTTCACCGAAAGCTCAAAGGAAGAAAACCCTCGTCAACCCTTCACCTCACCGAAAGCAAAGCAATGCCTTCGTCGAAACAATGCCTTCACCAAAAGCAAAGCCTTCACCAAATGCTAAGCAAACAAGCAAAGCAAGTTCGTCGATGACCCTTCAACTCTTGCTTATGAACTTCATCATTCTAAGACCTCTCATCGATGTCCCTCATCCTGAAGTTGACAATGCTACTTTTCTGCCATTCTGGCCTACAACTCCTCATGTCACAGGCCCCCTGATTCTGAACCTCTTGCTGCGGTCCTCGCCTCCTGCAGCCCTCATCGAACCATATCGCTCTGATTTCCATTTCAGACTGTTCCCACCTCAACACATTTACACCATCATGTGCTGTCACCAACAAAACAGCACGTTAGCTGATCGCCACTGTATCGCATAACCATGGACTGACTCCAACGGCAAACTCAAACTTTTCGTCCCCATTCACTTCTCACCCTTCATGTTGACTGTGGGACCCACATCTCGTCCAGCACTTCACAGCTTTGCTCCGCGCCACACCCTTCGCACGCGGTCGCTGCCCCACCAACTCCTGAAGTGGCTACTGACACCCCACTAGGGGTGTGCGGTTTTAATATTTTGGGTTCGATTCGATTTCGATCGATTTTGGGGAAGAACATCTCGATTTCGATTATTATTCGATTTCGAAATTCAATTTTTTTCTTTTTCGATTTTAAACAATTTTGTTTTTCAATTTTTATCATTAAGGGCTAGCCTTTGAAAAAGATATTAATTTTAAGTAATTACATTCCTGTAAATTAATGTTACTCCAATACATTGAGTTACTTTGAATTATTTCTTCGCTTAATACGCAAAACTACATTTTGGTTTTAACACAAAGTTAGAAAGCAAGCTTCCACCTTCCCCCACTCCCCCTTTTGACTAGCACCATCCTTAGATTTTATTTAGTCAAATTAACTTCATATATTGTGCAAGTTTGGCAAATTATTGCCCCTTAGTTGATCGCTAAACTTACACTGGCATGTTGTAAGGCAATGACTACACTATGTTAGCAATGATTAACATGGTACCATGCACAGTTGCCATATAAAAAGAAGTCATTACAAATTTTTGACTAAAGTTAATGCCTTACTTGATTCAAATTTTTTTGTTAAACTTTATTCAGTGTATTTCCTGAAAATTTTTTTTTTAAATCGAAAATAATACATCTCGTTACTCGATGAGGATCTTGTTACTTGGTGTAAATCTCGTTAATCGGTGGGAATCTCGTTAATCGGTGGGAATCTCGTTATTCGAATTTTTCGATTTTGATTCTGACGGATTCGATTTGATTTCGACAGCATAATAAAATCGAAATCGAATCGAAAGTTTCGATTTTCGCACAGTCCTACACCCCACATTGCGGAACATCTAGCCATCCACCCTGGGGTAACGCCTAAAGCCATGTTCTCCAATCCTCACACCCCTCTGAGGCCCAAACCTTTCAACTGGTTACATTGCATTCCGCGCGATAGTTGCCACCAAGCTCTAGACTAGACTAACCTACGCAAACATTCGCTGCTCTGCCTTCAAACCCAGGAACCCATCCGATGACCTTCATCCGGAACGTTCTCACTGCAATTGCAAACCTCCTACTCAAACCTTTGGAACCGTACTTCCGTCCACATTCTCTATCGCATCTTCCTTTCACCCAGACTGAACTACTGCTTAACGGAAAAATCCTCAACCTTACCACCCAGACAACCCTTCAACCACTGCAGTCAACACGTAATCTGACTTCTCGGAAACCCATCTCCTCATCCTCCAAGATGGAACCCTTTCAAGGATCGAACACCATGTCAAGCATTCCCTTAAAACCTTTGACTTAAACCCCCCCCCCCCTCGAAGCCAACGCTGGAATCTTGAGAAACTCGCCAAACTTCTTCATCAACTCGCCTTGGCAAAGGAATGTTCCCTCCCCACTTCGACAGCCTTGCGTACTGGAGTCAGTCGTGACCTGAGTATGTTGCGCCTGCAACTAATCCCCCTCAACTCAGTCATTGGGGACCCACATACCCTTGGGAACTCGCCATGACGGTGCCCGCCACGAGGTCAACGAGGTCAATATTGACGAGGTCAACTGAATGCAATAAAAATTACAGGTAGTGTATATTTTCGGAACGGCAACTAGAAAGCCCAATTTTACCTGGCAATGAGGTCAAAATTGGTTTCTATTGCCTGAAAGAAAATATACACTACCTGTAATTACCCACCCAACCTCCCCTCTCGAGTCACCATCATGGCTGACATATCGTGAGGAAAAGTAGATGGTTGGCTAACGCCGTAACATCATTTATGAAGGGCCTGTGCGCGCCTGGCCTCACATGCGCAGGTGGGTGACTGAGCTGGGCGTATCTAGAGAGTTTTGATTCCTCCAGGATAACAAGCACTCAGGAACTGAATGCAATAAAAATTAACAGGTAGTGTATACTTTCTTTCAGGCAATAGAAACCAATTTTGACCTCCTTGCTATTTCTATATACCGACGAAATGGTGCAATTTATAGCATTCCTTCTTGTAATGTAATCTCTCCTACAGAAGAAGACCTTATAGACCATGGTAGCCTCAGGGTGCATGCGTAACGTGGTCCTCCTATAAAAGCGCTGGTACCAGACCTGGCTTCATCTGTCTTATCTACCACCACAGTATGTGGTCGCTCGCCCCAGACTCTTCGTATCCATCGCCTCCTTTGGCACTACAGCGTCGTGGCCTTTGGCCATTTCTCTGAAGTCGTCGCATTTGAGGCTTACTCTTGTTTGCGACCTATACTGCTTCGTATTCTTGGCCGCCTCATATGGACATCATGACCCCTTCCCCTGTTATTGCATCTGTCGTCGGTGCTTGTTCGTTGGGTCGTTCGTCATTCACCATCCAACTGCTGCCTGCAGTGCGTCTCCAGCGCCTTTGGTCCCTTCGGGCCTGTCCTTCACACCAAACGCCGCTTGGGTGTCCTATTTTGTTACTGCCTCATCTGGCTAACTGCTGAGCAAAGCTCTTCATGTTCGTCTGGACCTTCGTCTGCTGCCCCTGGTCGCCTTCGCAACAGGTTTTTTCCCTGCGATTTCACCTGCAGCGCCTCCTCGACGCCAAGGCGACCTCCACTCCTTCGTTTTCCGTCTCGACATTCTTCTCTGGGCACTGTTCTGCCTGTCTGTTACGAGTTCCTCCCGTCCAGTGCAGCTACCGTCCTATTCCTCATCGTCGTCGCCGACTCGTCCTTCGCCCGCAGCCATTCGGCTGCCCTCAACCTTCGTTTAATGAAGGTGCTGTGCTAGACGGTGCCACATCGATTCCTGCCGTGAAGACAGACTGGGGCCGTCGCTTCAATTTTCCTTCGCTTCCATCAAAGCTTGCGTGACTGGAAAAGCCTATACACGACCACAGCATTTCGTCACAAATGGCTGACGATAAGCAGCTGTGGGCCCGCTCTTCTGCCACGTGCTACCCCTTGGCCTGACGTCTCTCCGTAGCCTTCTACATCCTGCAGTATCGTTGATGCTATCAATGGCCGTCCCTCTCTACCGACCAGCTCATTTTCGACGTCGGGTGTATCGACAACGGGTCCAAGTGACTTATGAAGATTCGAATGCTCTCTCCGCTGCCAGGTAGCCCGGGCCCTTTTTTGGAGCCTTCACCACTGCCGTTACCACCACCCGCGGGGCTCCATCTTGCCATTTCCCTGTTACGACGAAGCGGAGCGTGCCACGTCAACCTCAAGACCCTTGTCGCGCTGTTCCAGCCGCTCCTTTGTGTGATATGGCCTCGACTTCCCATGGGTCTCCTATACCCCTGGGTATTGCATTGTGACCCACGGCAGCGCCCTCTTCTTCTTCAGCATGAGATCGTAACTCTGAACGAGTGGTGGAACTAGAATGAGCCAGGGGACTTCTCCTTCACACCATGCTCTCTTCTTTTGCCCTTCGCCTACTGGGACATCAGCCACAGTTAAAGACTCACCATCTCATGTCTCATGTCATCATGTCTTGTCAGGATGAGCTTCGGCATCAGTATCTCCTTCGCTCAACAACTTTAGCGCATATCCTGTTTACCACTGATACCACTCCGTTCATTCCTGTTTTTACAGGAATCGTACAGTACTTTAGCCACGCCACATGTCAGTTGTCTTGTGCACAGTGCCATGCGCGAACCAAAGGGGTTGTTTTTGGGCTTTCATATCCACCAGTAAGACCTTTCTGCCGTAGCAGTTTCATTCTTCACTCCACTAAGGAACCAGAGCCACATTTCTTCCGTAACCTTTCTTCACTTCTGGCAACTGTCACAGCGATTTATGGTTTTAGTTGCATTTATCTGCCTCAAACTT
>JAHWFP010156935.1:0-15375 GCA_023313725.1 Lithobius niger | reverse complement strand
AAGTTTGAGGCAGATAAATGCAACTAAAACCATAAATCGCTGTGACACAACCACGTTTCTCCGACAATGAACGACTACCTTCCCTGCACTACGATGACTCTACACTGTGTTACTCTTCTTCACGATTGTCGCACTCTCCTTCTTCCTAGCTTCCTTCCGGACCTCTGTACCGTTACTTTGGAAATTCACTCCTTCGCCTCTAATCCGAGGCTCCGGCTCCTCAAGAACTCTTTTCCTGCCTCAGGGCATCGTTATGTTACTTCTTCGCGGCCATGCCATTCTGACTCTATTACTCTGTTCATGTTGAACATTGATCAGACGTGTACACATAAATGTATCTGCTAGGACATCACGTATCCTTCACCATGTCTTCCTTTGTTTCTGACCTTCATCTTGCAGACTCCGGAAGTTCTTAACTATTCATGCATTCAACCTTGGACAGGCCACCACTTTGGCTGTCCTTTACCTCCTTCGATGTCTCGCCTTCGTCACCTGATCGGGCTCTGCTGCGTCCTGTTCCTGTGTCAATAATCCTTCGCTTACTGGCGCCAAGAAACAGATGTCGTGCCATGATTCTGCCGTTCTGAGCTTGCTTTCCTGAAGATCCTCCAGCCAAGACATCCTGACTTTTGCTTCTACTCTTTCTTGACAATGTCCAATTTAAAACCTTTCGAAAATGTTTTTGTTCAGTTGGAAGTGTGCTCGCGCGTATCAAAAAAAAATTAAAAAAAAACCTTGTGATAAAGACGCCCAGAGTGCAGAAGATGTCGGTCTTACGATTCTCGTCTTAATCCATACGAAATCTGCGGTCTTATTCAGAATCCTGTCTTTAAGGGCATGGGTGCAGTAAGGGCATGAATGCAGATTTAAAAGAACGGTAGGAAAAGGTTAAACCGCAGATTAAGCAAATCTTAAAGGGTTAAACAGTAGATTTTGCTTGTTGAAGCCTACATTCTTCGTATAAAGATAACTGTTAATTTATTAAGGTTTTAAATTGCAGCCTTACTAAATCAAGTAAGGCTCTGATTAGTTAGTACAGATACGGCACTGCTCAAATACACAAAGCGGCCGAATCCATAAAACACATTTTCGCTATTATTAATAAACTGTTTCTTGTGTTGGCTAAAATTAAAGTTGTTAAAATATTTGTGATGCATTTCTCAAATACATGGTATATCTTCAGTGTAAAGAACTCTCTATCCCAACCTTTTCCTTCATAATTTCTGAATGAAAAGAGTATCAACCATAGGAAAGCTGGTAAATAAAATCATAAAAATCAAAATAAAACCAAAAACCAAATAACCATAGGAAAGCTGACATAAAAAACTAAAAAACCCACTAAAATCCATTTATGAAAGATTATTTAGAAGAAAATAAACCAATTACCGATTTAAGTGATTGTCATAAAATCATCTCGGTACAATTTTATGATTTGATGCAGATGTAGCATGCCAATGATTCCACATTATTCTAAACTTGTTCAGATTTACAAGATAGTTTGAATGTCACGTGTAAAGTTTTGCTGCAAGATATTCTGATTTTCTTATCCCCTTTACCAGGCATTGTCAGATTGTTAGTGTAGTACGAAAGATGATGGAAGCAAGCATCGAAAATTGCAAGAAATTCTCCCCCCCCCCCCCTCACTTTTACACTGACTGGGTGGAAAAGTGACATTCAAATATGTAAAATCCTCAGTGAAATATGCAATTTCATAATACATATTTTTTTGTTTTTCAGGCCCCACTTTGCTCTTCTTGATGAATGTACAAGTGCTGTGTCCATTGACGTAGAGTCACAAATATACCAAACAGTGAAGGATGCTGGCATCACATTACTCACTATTACTCATCGACCGTCTTTGTGGTAAACATATTAGTTTTTTTTTTCCCACTGCAGAGCGTGTACTTTTAAGTTGTGATGGAATTAATACGAAAAACGTCATTGTAGAACATACTGTGAAACACCGAATTGAACATTATACACAGATTTAAAAAAAAGTTGGCTTACTCTCACGTCATCAAGACTGACATAATCTTGCAAATTTTTGAGGAAACACTGCCGACTTCTTCAGGCTTCTTGGTTTTCAGGGCTTCGTACTACATGTATTGTTCAAATTGGGTATATTTAGTTTTCTGTTTTTTATGTAAAAATTTTTTGTGTGATGCCCTCTTAGTAGTACAGCTGTCTATTTTTGTTCCGTCACAAGTATGCTACGTTTGTACATTAACACTATTATGTTCCTTCCAGGAAATTCCATTCCCACTTACTACAGTTTGACGGTGAGGGTGGGTGGCGCATGGAACCTCTCGATACCAACACAAGGCTTTCCCTCCGTGAGGAGAAAATACGTATCGAATCACAGCTAGGAGGAGTTCCTAAAGCGCAGGAACGCTTGCAAGAACTGTGTCTGCTACTTGGTGAAGATTCCATTATTTTACAGAAGTCCAAGCTTCATAGCGAGTTGGAGGCTTCTGAAGCCGCCTTGAATGACACCGATGTAGAGCCATTTATATAATCTAGAATTTGTATTATAATTAATGTGTTTTAATAACTTGTGACCGAGTCATGTGTTGTTTCGTTTGACTCAAGTTATTGCATGTAGATTTTAAAGCTTGAATCTTTTTTTTTTTACACTTGCGTAAAAGTAAATGTGTACAATTGTAGCTCCGAGGTAAATTCTATATGAACAAACAAAAAAGTTGAACTTTTGCCATAAACTTTAATCTTTATGAAGTTGTTGCTTCAAAGAACAGAACTTTTTGTTTTAACGTAGATGTATTTTTTGTTATGGTGTCTAACACCTGAGAGACTTAAGAAAATGCAGCTTTTTACATGCAGCATAAGTATTGTAAGCACATGCTGGAATATAGTAAAACTGTTCCTAGTTTTTCTACCATGTGTCAATTTTCTTATAGCTGTTTAATGTTAAAAAAAAATTTTAACAAAAGTACAGCTGATGATAAATGCATACACATTGTTTCTTTTTAACGTATGCAAAGAATTTTTATGACTGGTTGATATTTGTACCGGTAGTTAGTCACATAAAAAAGAAAGTAATCACGACATCCGAGCCAGTGTGCATCAATAATAAATTTCGGGGTTGCTGGTCAGTGGAAGCAAAGTGACGTTTATCCATAGAGGTGGAACCTTTTTCTATAGGAAGGTTGCCTGGTCGTTATCAGGATTATGAAAAGACATTTTTTTTTTACTTTTTTCATCAGGGTAAAAATAATTTTCTAACCCTGTTGTGCATAATACCCTCAAATATGGACAGCTACTAGACGAGCCGTAAGTCCCCATGCACACCGTACACTTTGTGAATGGGTGTAAGGGACCCTGAGCAAGTGAGTGGCAGCAGCCCAATGGTCAGCCTCATGTCTAAACCAAGTAAATGCTGGTTCAAATTGACCTATCATAATTACGGGGCTTAACAAAATTTACCAGAAAAAATTTTTGCACGAAAGGGTTACGCCGTAAAATGTCGTGCCCAACTTGTGTTGACCAAAAAATTGTTGATTTTAATGCAGGTAATAATTAGCATATTACCACAACCCATTCGGTATCATTGGTTAGCACCTCAAATGTCATTATAAAGCAATTTAATTACATGGCAAAATTTGCAAATGTTATATAGTATACTACTTGTTACTGTGACCATTGTTTGTGTGTTATTAGTAATATGTATTCCATTAAATTTCAAACTAATTCCCCTGGCCAGAATTACCAATCCATGTGGATGCATTCATCCCAACAAAGCATAGACATGGAACAAGTTTAGTTTGCATTGAATTGCTGGAGATTGTGGCCCAGAATCTGTCCTTTGCTTCCACTAAGAAATATATGCTAGGGTGACCGATTATAGCCCGGCCGAATTTTATCATACACTTCTAGGCCAGCAACGAGTTAAAATGTTAATCATCCATATTTAAAAGGTTTTGCTGGAGGGACTGTCAAATATGCAACCAGATGAAGTTTCTTGGTATACTTTTTTTTTAAGTTTAAACAAACCAGAACCGTGGTCACAATTTTTTTTTCCACTTCCTATAAAGAATACTACTGGTATACATCTTCAATTTTCCATTTGTAGTGTTAGTTCGTCTTGCTTTTTGAGTTCGTTGTAATGTTGATAAAATGAAGTGAAAAATGCATGGGCTTGTGTAACGATAATGACCTAATGTGTGCTCATATAACCCGTGTGGTGACATCCTCAAAGTGAGGCAGTGCGTTTGGTATTTGTTTTTATCATATAATTTTTTTTTTTAATTTGCCCTTTTTGTCTCTGTTAACGTGTTGTCATGCACAACGGGCAAACTTGCAGTTTTTCTCAAAGCGGCCTTCAATCAACCGAAGAATTAAAACCCTGAAGTGGGACGTTTCCTACGAGGTGCTGTTCGGTCGGTGGGACTTGGGGGATGTTTACAAAATTTCGTTGTGCATTTTATTTACACAGACCGCAGCAAACACAAAGGTCATACTATATATTGTATGCAAGAAACAAACAAAAAATAGTTACCAGCACAGCATATGCCATGCACCCTCTTCTCTACATAACAGGAACTTGGCACACCGCAATTTTTATTGAAATCGCTGAGGTGGTGATGTTCAGTTGATAATTTGCACCACACTGGAAGCTGATGCAAGTTGACACACTTCGTCTGTGTAACTTACCTTCACCAAAATATTCCCTTGACAGAAACAAACATGTTTCGTCATTCATATCCTTGTTTGGACTGGCACGAACGTGCCTTGCTGCCATTTTTACAAATACGTAGCAAAAAAAAAAACACTACTGCAGTGCTCGTTCTATTTCAACTTCCGGCTATTTCATGACCTGACAGACACCGTGCTGCCATGAAGAAACATAATAGGCTTCGTATTAGCTGCCCATGGACAAGTCTAGTTCGTTCTTCATACTACTGTGTGAAGGGTGAGCTACAATTGTTCATCTCACTTGTGAACATACTAGCATGGGCGGGTCTTCTCGTTTGCCCCACGCAATAGTTAATAGATGACAACTGAGGAGCTGAATTAGGCTGCCAACACTTCGTGATAGGGCAGGAGGAGAGAGCACTGGCCATTAACTCTGTACGTATCCACCACTGTCCTTGAGGCAATCTTTTAATGTTACATTTTTTACTATTGTGAAGCTTTAAATTTCTCGACTTGTCCTAACCTTTCTGTACGTGAAACCATTTGAAAAACTGACGGTTGAATTTTTGCACACTTGCCAAGGCAAGTTATGTACAAATAATAAAACATCGTTAGAGAAGTACTATGCTTTAAAAAAAGAATACTGTAAAGTTTCGGGGTAGCGAGTTGTTCCATCTCTTATCAGAAATTTCCGCAAACATGGCTGAAAATTTTTCACGGAATTTGCATGTCCCTGAACATTGTTATAGTCCATAAGTCATCTTCAAATCGGCACACTTTCACTTCCAAGACACTCGCTCTGTCCAGCAAATGTTCTTCATACTCTCCTCTTCATAAAGTAGGGATCTGCCAAAAATTTGCTAGACAGATGTGAAAAATAATCATGATAAATTTCTTTAATAAATGGTTTCGAAGCCAAACATCGAGCTTGTTACCTAGGACCGGTAAGTCACCTGTGGAAAGAACCACACAGTGCAGAGCTCGTAACGTGTGGCAGGCAGGCTAATTGATATCAGAACATGCTCGCATTTCTTTAATCCTGAACCACTCATCCAAATTCATGTTCTGCACCGGTGACCTCTTCAGCCTAAAATACTAGTCTCATTTTGGGGTACGAAGTTACGAATTCTAGTGTCTTGTGATCCATTTTGTTTAAGATACTTGAAAACAAAAAAACTTTTTTTTTCGGTCCAACTTTACCTATCATTCCCATTTAATTTTTGTTTGTTGTCTTCATGTAATAAGAGTTTCAGATTTGACTAAGCATTGGGTAGGTTTACTACTGTGGGTTCTTGTAGGAAGGTCCAAAACATGTTTGTCCTCGATTAAAAAAAATAATAGTGTACGTAATTGCCACAACAACTAGCTGACAGAATCATTCACGATTTCTACTTAATAGCCATTGCTGTTGTGATGTAGTTGGTTGTCCAGTAACCAATTCTATGTAGTTTTATTACTTTTGACCATTGCCAATGTATATAGATGCACTATGGTAAAATGATTAATTTCCGCAACATTTTGAGAAACATACCAGGTTGTAAAGAGCACACTCAGATTTTTTTCTATAATCAGATTCCTTTTCACTAACGGTTAGTTGGCATTTACGACTGGGTTTGTGAATAGTGTCCCACTTCGTCCATTCAGGGTACTTTGTCGTCTTAAGCAAAATAAGTTTGACGCAATTTTTTTTTAAACCAACGCAGAAATTGAATGATCTCAAGACCGACTGCTGGACAGTGACCAACGGGGTAAGGTAAATTTCAATTCTTTTACCCCCACTGCAACTCCGCTTAGTAAAGTTTTGTACAGCATTAATTAAGCATGGGATGTATTTCTAGTCATACTGAATGTGAATTTTACAATGCCTTTGGTGATAATTTTACTGACGTGTGGGTATACCGAGAGCAAATGTATTGATGCTATAAAACAAATGATGTATAATTGCATGTAAATATAAGTTAACGCTTGTTGAACCTGTAAGATTAAGTTATTATACAGTATTAACAAATAAAATAAAGGCACATGAAAATTGTTTTACTGTTTTTATTTCTGTACAAGTTCCAACAATGGAATTTCAATACAATACGGATACACCCTAAGCTTTCTACAAACACTTCAGATTTAACCAAATTTACGTACGGAGCCAATACATACCACCACGAATTCTAAGGTAATCGGTGAGGTTTTCAATAGGACCTGAAATAATAACACTTATTAGAAATACAATCCCAAACCACATTTGTTTTTAACACCATTTTATATTTATTGGAAATGATCTTACCAACAGCTGCCACTACTGGGCAACGGTTGTAAATGTACTTCGTGCAGACCTCACGCACAGTGCTTGCAGACACGGCCTAAAGAACAAGATTTCAAGGTTTATAAATACAAGTAGCAAAAGAATCGTAACCGCTAAGATGATATCGGATCGATCGCTAACATTTGTGATATTGGATCAGTACGCGGCAACTTTCACTGAAAAATCGTTAACTCTGGAACCGTTAAAGAATACGAAATACGGTTTGCAGCCTTTTACTCATAAAATCGGAGTATCTTCCTAGCTATCTTTGAATCAATTTATAGTACTCTTGAGGAAAAGTACGCCATTGATAAAAAAAAAAAAATTGGGGATTAAATTTTGGCTATATGTATTAATAAAACCATCGGTACAGCCTTAGCAGCCACCTGAAACACAAAAGAAATTAACAGAGCTTGGCTCCTGGAAAGTAGATTTGTAGTCTTGGCTCATATGACACCATGTTCCCCTTCAGCATTAACAGTGGCAGCCAAAATGGCACACAATTGTGGCCTATTATGCAAGGCCATTAGTGGTTGAGAAAGGTTGTTTGCAATAAGTCTCAATTTGCCAAATTACACAACTTTCAACTGCTGTTGCATCGATTCTAATTAAGGTGGGAATGTCTTCTTCGCATCACTAGTAATTGAAAAGGTCTCCCATGTTGCTAAGGGCTGGTATCACAGTCTCCGTTCAACTGTATGTTGTGACATTTCTACTTTAGGTAGAAGACTGCAATTAGATTCGTTTGAAGGTCGGGAATGTCTTCTTTGCATCAGGTAATTGAAGAAAAAATTGAATGGGCTCGGTGTATTACAGTGGTCGACATTCCCACCTTTCGAACAAACCTAATTGGAGCTACCCAACTGAATTAGAAACGATGCTAATGCAACAGCAGTTGCAAGTTAGCAAACAGACATCTATAGGCATTAATTGAAAGCCGTAAGAGATGTGAAATCTACATTGTAGATTACATTATTGCAAAGAACTTTTATCTCAACCGGCTTTGTATACAACTAACAGTTCTTGCATAATATATCAAAATATCCAGAGTTAAAAATTGGGTGCTATTTTTAATGCTCAAGGGTTACGTGGTATCCCCCGACGGTTTTTTAATTTGTACGATCACAAATTAACAAAAACACAACTATAGCCAGTAAGGCTTTTTCTGCCGAACAGATTCCGATCCGATCAGCCACAAATTGATTGGTGTACCGATCCGATTTAACCGAACCGTTGGCCTCCGACTTTTAACAATTTTTTTTTCTGGCTTACACTGACTTGTAGACAAATGCAAACATTGGAATACGATTTTTTTTTTTACCCAAATATAAGTAATATTTGTCCGATATCAACCTTATCCTACACAATGTAAAACATGTAGGCCTAGCCTAAATTAAAACAAAAGGTAATAAAACGTAATGAAAACAGAGTTTATTTTTTGTCAAGGTCCTGGCAAAAATCTGTAGGTTTTTGTTCACCAAACCGATTTTTGCCGATCAGCACAAAATCTGCCAAAATCTGTTTGGTACAGCCTTAATAGCCAGACTACTAGGCTCTTTCAGCAGCTACAAGATCTGTTTTGGCTATTATCTCAAGACTACGATACCAGAGTTTTTCTCTTCTGAAACTTGTACGAAGTCATAATTGGTTACTCGTCTTCACGAGTATTAATTTGCATCAGTTAGTGAGGCTCTACACGATTACAAAAAAAAAACTTTAAAACTTTTGACCAAAACTAAGACGGTGGGAGCAAAACTGAAGCAACCATACCCATAATTTTGGATTTGCCACTTGATGTCGTTGTTAAGCAAAGCGTTAACTGATTTAAAGCAACACGATAGGCCGAAAGGCACATTGTTTTACTTGGTAACAGAAATTAAATAAACATGGTACGCTATTTACCAAAATTGTCCCTTGATTGTCACAAATCAAGGTGCGAATTTTCGGTGGTCTTTTATCTTTTAGATAGAAATCCCACCTTCCTCAGGCACTTCAAGCGTTGAACGCCTTTTGACTTGGAGAAACGGAAAGTTGTTTTGAATTTCCCGCACGTGTTTGTGCTTCCGGTTTGGGAGGAGGGATAAGATGCGGTGAGCAGTGGCTCCATCTGTGGAGCTTGGGAAGGTATAGGAGGGAGGAGCGCTTTCCACTTGAAAGCCACTGGAAAGCCAAACGAAGCGCAGTTGCTGCTCACCACATCTCCAAAAATCACGAAATTGCTTGGATGAGCACCACAATGCTTCTAAAATCTGACACACAGTCTGAGCCACATCTTCGAGCTTTGGAAAGCATATCCATCCATCACTTCCAGAATGCCAAAAAATCTCTCATGAACAACCAAGAAGCCTCACATTGCGATGTCAATCGGATTATTACACCAGAATTGACACAACAATTGAATTGCAAGTGGAAAGCGCTCCTCCCTCCTATCTCTTCCCAAGCTCCACAGATGGAGCCACTGCTCGCCGTATCTTATCCCTCCTCCCAAACCGGAAGCACAAACACGTGCGGGAAATTGAAAACAACTTCCCGTTTCTCCAAGTCAAAAGGCATTCAACGCTCGAAGTGCCTGAGGAAGGTGGGAGATCTATCTAAAAGATAAAAGACCACCGAAAATTCGCACCTTGATTTGTGACAATTAAGGGTCAATTTTGGTAAATAGCGTACCATGTTTATTTAATTTGATTTAAAGCAACATGACGCGTTTCAACCACTGCAGGAAAGCACTCTCATGCACGGTGCAATGGTAGCATGTTGTAGAAATAGAGCAGCATTTGTGCGGTTTGTCTTATCCCACCAAAGCGTTGCATTGCTATGTGCCAGACAGACATGATACGTGAAAAAAGAAGCTAACCGCACACATGTACTTTTAACATTTACTCACATATTTAATTTTTCCCCTAAAATGGACACACATTTTATAAAATAGCAAAAATATAAAATTTGAAAAATGCACCAGATACTTAAACTGCAATTAAGTTAACACACTTTGCTGGCAACGGCATTAATGACATGAAATGGTACTAAAGCTGTGATTTTATTGAGCTAAATACAAATTTAATGATGATAATCTGACAAAGAGAAATTCAACGACTTAAGGATGTCAAAAGAGTGTTCCCCGTTATCAATTTTTATAGTCGCAAGGTGGTGTCGAGACGTTTTTTGAAAGAGTGAACTGAAGGGGATTTCACCACATGCGGCGGCGGTGCATTACACTGGTAGCACACACTGAATGTAAAAGACACCTGGGGTACTCGTGTCGGACATCGTTATTTCACTACCTTAGCTCTATGGTTTCTGCCAGGACCAGCAAGAGAAGAGGAGCCCCACACTAAAAGCCAAATTAAGGGAGTTTTCAGCTCCGACGAAAAAAGGGGTAGTTCGGCTTGAGTCCCCCTAACTATTACTGTTAATTATCCCGTTAATAACATATAAAAGCTGAATATACTTTTCCAAATCCGGATAGGATCTGGATAATTTAAAAGATTTGGCAAATCAGATCCGGATCCTAGCCGAATCCAAGATAAATCCTTTGTTGATTGTTTCAGCCCTTTGCATTTTATACAGACTAGACATTATGATGTGCGAACTGCAAAACCAAAAAAAGGAGGATATGGTAAAGATTAGCGATCCATATAAGTTTATCGATGGTGCTGGTATTGCTACTTTTGATATTTTTTTTGCCGTGTTGTTGCTGATATTAAGGAAAATTGGAAATAAAGCCAACCGCGAAAATCATACACTAGAAATAACGTAGTTCAGTAAGCCACCTTTATGCACTTACGTTTCGTCGGAGTGGCATGACCCGGATTCGAACCAGCTACCCATTTCGCCCCCAGATCACTTACATAGTCGCTATGGCCACATCGCTATGTCGCTATGTCGCTTAGTCGCTATGGCCACATCCTCAACTGGCTGATATTAACGGTTAGTTAAGTTAGCTCAGATAGAACGTTCTCGTCTCCAAGATGAAGGTGAACAAATGTTTCTTGAAACGTAGGTGGTCGAGCCACCTGCATTCGGTTGCACAGTCCTCAACGCCCGTTATAGCTAGTCAGCAAGGAGAAGGAAAGAGTAATCTGTTTTTGTATAGGCTACAATTCAAGAAACAGATTGCAAATAGACTCAAGGGGTGGGAGGACCTCATGATTGGGAAAGAGTTTGGAACCAAAACAAATTCATAGAGAAGATTTCACTTGACTGCGAAATTCAGGTAATCAAGATTTCACAAGTAGTCTATGCACGGGGTGGGCTAAAGTGCAAAACTTTCATTTTTTGTAACTGGCTCTACAGTTTTGCATAACACATAAATATGCTATATTTACACTCTTAAGTATTAAGGATACAATTCAAGTTTGATTAGTGTCACCATATAGTAAAATATCTAATGGACAGATTTTTGGACTACAATTTTTTGTTGTTTTCTTGAAATTAATATAGAAAATACTTACATCAATACGTGCTTCCAACTCGGGCAAAGGAATCCGCCGCCCATAACACAGCATTTGTCTGCCAATATCCTCACAGATGGGCGTGGAGCCATCAAGTTGCAATAACATGTTGGTTCGGAGGACATTTTTCGCTCGTTCCACTTCAGTTTCAGAGACTTCCGTGCACAAACGCATCCTGCAATACAATTGGTCCAGTTACAAAATTACTGTATCAGGAATATTTGCCACATTTACTTTATTAAATAAGGCTTTCCCTGCCTTCCCACTTTTTCCCCCTCACGAAATTTTGTGTTTAGTGACAAAATTTTGTTCCCCCACCCCTCATCTTTCCAGTGGAGCCTTAGGGTGAACCCACGTTATTAAAACAAACTTATAAATAATAATGCTTGTCACTACATTATAATGACTGCATGTGATTTCAGCTTTTTTTTTTTAATTTCAAAACTGCCTCATCTATTCCAGGAAAATAAGCCTAAATAGGCATGGCTTTTTAAATAGGAATCCTCAAAATCTGGGTTCTGCTTCGAGTTTTTCCATGGTCTGAAATTAAAACAACGAACCAAATAATAAAAAAAAAACACCAAAATAGGTAGGAGAGGTGAAACCTTACAATTTCAAAATTCCAAGCTTGTTTAATTAAGCAATCAGAAAACTAATATGAACACTAAAAAAAAAATCCACCCGAGACTTTAAAAAAATGCTTGAGAAACAATTTTCTGAATTTAACCTAAGAGGTATTTGTTGACTCACCATTCTTTTTGTACGCCATACATTATATTTGCGCATTCCATTTTCTCACATACGTAATAGATGCCCCTGAATAAGAAAAACAAAAAAAATCATCTGGATGGAAGAAAAGAGAGAAGAACAGGAAACTAGAGAAGAGCAGCCTAAAACTCATTAGTATTGGATAATCTATTCACGGAACTTTTAAGCATAGTAAAAAGACTTTGGTAGCAGCTGCCGCCTTTAACTTATGAAGAAAATAATTACAATAACACCACCAGTGAAATTATTTTCTTCATAATGTCATTTAATCACCACTATTATTGCCGGCTACCGGAGTTTCGCCCTAAACTTAAGCCATCAACATGCATTTTTATCGATGCGTAGAAAAACAAGGTTGACTACAATTGGTGAATCTTGTCCCAGCTTTAATTAGCTGTTAGAAGGCTTCTGATTGGCCCAAACACAATAGGAACGCTCCACCTACCTGTTGATAATTAAAACAAATTATCCGAGCAAATTAAAAAAAAATAAATAAAAGAAATTAAAAAAAAGTAGTTTTTGTTTTTAGTACAGTAATCAAAGGAACTTCTTTCACGATGAATCAAAAAGTTTATACCTTTCTCAAGCTATAAAAACAAGGAGTATATTTCTGCCCATCCATGGGGCCTGTCATCGTGCATAAAAAACACGCAAGAGTACAAAGGGCCAAATGACATCAACCAACCCTAGCCAATTTACTTATTTCCAGTAAAATGGTTCGTGTTGGTTGATAGGCAATTGGCCTCTGATAGGCAATTGGCCTCTCTTTTTAATTCTGTTTCTCTTATGCCTGACCCACGCGGGCATATAGATATTTGTTATTATGTACTGAATATACTTTATGTAGTCGACCCATAAACCTTATCTTTTATTCAAGTTTCTAGGCATTCAAATGCTCCTCTCTAGTCTTTCTCAAACGTTTACCAGCCAACAAGTTGTGGCTTCTGAATTTTACTATTAAGCAGGGGCGAGTCACAAATTTTCTGTTAGGGTGGACTAAGGCTAGGATTTTCCTGCAATGCACTGGCAGCCTACATGACACTCAGAGAAATTTTGCACAATATTTTTAAAAGTGAATTAAAAAACAAAATTTGGCCGACAATTACTCATGGCATTGTTGGTTTGGGCAACAATCCCTGAAGCTGCCTAGGTAACGTGATTGACAAATTTCTCAAGCAGAAATCCAAGATTTCTCATGAATTTTATCAACCAGAAACGGCTACGTGGCGCAAATGCTTCCACGAAAATTTTTAACACATCCCAGGATGCATAATTTTCAATGTGGAAAGGCATCCCAGGACATTCTTACCATGTCCTGGGATGCATAATAACCACGCAACAACTTAATAAACTAAAAATAATGCTACAGTTCTGTAAAATGCAACTTAAATATCACCCACCACAAGTACGGGTTCAACCATAGTCGGTTTCGGAGCCAAGCAGCAGCCGACACTAATGATAATGGTAGTAGGGAGAAGCCAGTCAACAACTAAGTCGGTGCTAGCACCGGCCAAAATTTACCTAATTCTTAATGATGTGCATTTATAACTTATGCAAAACTTTCTTTGCTATCTCATTTACCTTTCGTTATTTATTAAGAAATAAAACGATTGTAAAGCATTACAGCACAACTTAACCACACGATCCTTAACAAGACTGCCTTGGTGTGAATCCAGACACAAGGATCACCACTGAAACAGTGAATGTGTGGGTTGAATATTTTTATGTTAAAAAAAATATATATATATTGCATTAAAATTATAATTAAAGACGCAAAAATTAATATCAGTAGGGTGCTCTTCATGTTTACAACCAAGAAAACCTAAGTCGCACGAAAAAATCCTCTCAATTAAGATACCAATTCAACGCGTGCACATCACCCAGCTGCCCTCCCCGCCCTCCACTTGTTAATATTTTATGACTGTTGCTGCAGTAGCTACTTCCCTAAACTAGGCCTGTGTTTTAGGCATCGCTGGGTTTATTTTAAGTACTGTGCATTTACAGGTTTAAGTCCACCTTTCGGTTATCAACTTATAAGAGCCTTTTGTCAACATCCAAGTTGATTGCAGCCAGATCATTTTGAAAAATTCAGTTTACGAAGGCAATTTTGAATTATTAGCACTGCCGGCAGGAAGTGCTTATTAAGAGTTCGTGTTGCATGTGCATTTCAGAAAAAAAGGATCGGAACACCAGCAGAGGCCTCGAAATGCAATGCTGCAACATGTAACAATGGGGCAACAATAGGCGAGGCACACAAGGCCCGATGAGAGTTTTCTCGAACAACGTGTAACAATGCTTGGGCGCGGAAGTAACATTGTCGTTGCATCTTGTTCCAAGTTAACATTATCAGCAGGTGAAAGTAAATTCCTTGTTGATACCCAAAATGAAATGATCTTGGTTTTCGCTTCAATTTTTAAATCGGAGGGTAAAAATCGGAGGGAAAAAATTGGGCGGCCGACATGACTGAATGACTTTAGTTCTTCGGTGCAGGATTTGGGAGGCCAGTTGAATTGTTTTTAAATTGTTTTGTCAATTGTTTCGCAATGTCAAATCGAAAATTCCGTAGCGGTTTTTACTTTGAAAATCCATCTCACTATATAAAGTTCAGGACCAAAATACGCACAATTTCAGAAAAAAGACAATACCATACCAGTATACCAATGTAAAATCATGACAATGCTGCTAAATGAAACAATGGAATAATAAAAAATAAAAGTAGCAAAAAAGCCACATCACCACCTTTCGTTTTCCGACAATCGGTTGTCAAAATAAATCAAGAAATGAGGATTCCCACAGGAGAATCGAAGTTCTACGAGTAGAATCTGACGAAACTGTGTTACTATGGGATGCTTCCCTGTAACGTGGCACATTGCGATCTAACCACTTTGCATACAATTATTCCTAATTTATGCAAATTATACGTCACTTCCGGCTGCTTCCTCCATCTCCACCATGCGTTTCCACTTCAGTCTTTTGCGGCTGGCCCCAACCCAGCACCAGGGAGGCAGGCGGGTAATTAAACTAAAACAGTTTCGCCGGATTCTACTCTTAAAAACTTTGATTCTCCTATTGATACACAACATTGACTACCTTCCTCTACCCAAGCACAGTGGCAGAAACACACACCTGTTCAGCGCCCAGCCTCCTAACCACGCTCTCGTTTCCATATCTAGGAGGATCATTACGTCCCGCTGAACGGGCCCCCCC
>JAHWFP010156933.1:6217-16936 GCA_023313725.1 Lithobius niger | reverse complement strand
CCCCCCCCCCCCCCCCCCCCCCCCCCCCCCCCCCCCCCCACTCTGAAAGGGTACAAAACTAGGTGTTGGCTCAGGTACCGTAATAGAAGCCCGCTAACTGAGAAAGAAAGGACGTTGACCTTCGAAAGCACATGGACACAAACCAAGGGCGAGCGTGTTCATTCTTTGCTCGGTTGCAATGAAAAGGGCAAGTTGCCGGCATTGTGAAGGGTATCGTCGACATGTATTGTTGACGGAAAACTCGGGCCGATCACACTCTGGGTTTTAGAGAAAACAAACGGGTCAGTGTAACAAATTTGAGTTCCCACTAGCGGAACACACTAGTTTTTTCAATACACGAACAGCTATTTTTTTAAAAAAATTAACGAAGTTTTATAAGGTATTAGAATGTATATGCCTTTTGTACCTTTCAGCCTTTTGGAATGTCGGCCTATTCCCCATCTGGTTTGTCGGTCTTTTGTGCCTGTCGGCCTTTTAGTTGTATGCCTTTTCTCTGTCGACCTTGGTGTCTGCCTTATCGGTGTCGGTGTTTTGACCGGGATCTTTTATGTACGGTATCGCTGTTATGGCTGTAGACCTGGTCTACGTCTTTCCCCTGTCGAAGTTTGTTTGCCAGCCCTGTGAGGTCCCCCTATCTCCCAAGGGCGGATCCAAGGGAGGGGCCGAGGGGGCTGCGGCCCCCTCCAAGGCAAATAAACTCGGAAAAACTGCCGAAATTGTTGGAAAAAAGTAGTAAATTACGACAAAAATGAACGAAAAAGTAGAAAAATCATCTTGCGGCCCCCTCCAAGGATTCGTTCTGGATCCGCCCTTGCTATCTCCTGTAAGATATTGATTCTGTCCATAGACGTTTCACCAGTTTCATGCTACGATGCGGGATTTACTGTATCGTGGGAGAAGAAGCTTGAACTTTGCAGACCGAAGGCAGTCCTTAATTTGGATACAGCTGTTTCGATCTGTCTCCTTGAATTTTAGTCCCATTATTTGAACGTAATAAGGTCAAAATTATGAACTTGTCCTGCCACGATCTAAACTCTTTTAAAGCTTGGGCTGATAGCGAGCGTTCCCAGGTGCAACATGAACAACTTTAACGTTTGCTGAAACATATTCATGATTTAAAAGATTTTCTGGGGTGACCAGTTTTCGACAGTCATTAATTAACTTGACCTGTGGCCTAATTGGTTACCTTAAAATTAAGACTTGGGTCAGGCGGTGGGAGCATCCTTTTCCCCCCGCCCCTCCCTCCCACCTCGCTAATTTTTTTCCTTGACGAGTACTTAGCTTTCACGTAAAGAAGTAAACTGACTGGCCTTTGCGAGGATACATCGGTCTGAGAAAGAAGTTTACTTCTTTATTTATTTGCCTTGAGGTTTTTTTCTTCGTGTATTCGCAACCTTCGCGTATTAAAAAAAAAAATCTATTAACGAGTTTTCTAGTTGTTTTTTTTTTTAATCATCTCCTCAATGGAGGGCTAGGGCCATGGATCGAACGACAAATATGTCACACAAAGTGGCCATATGGGGGAGTGGGGGGTGAAAACGTTAGGGTCAAGAGGAAAATATAAGGTCGAATGAAATTAAATCAAACTTTTTTTTAGCCCCTCTGACCATCACTTAAAGTAACTTTACCACTCATCCTGATAAGATTCTAAAACGGTTTTTTTCTTCATGCACCAGTACACTAGCTGTACTTTTTTTTTTTTTACCTGTAGTTATTTAGGTGGAGTTGGTTAGCTGGTTGGCTTTATAGAGTCGGTGCAGCTAACAATGAGGGGTGTGGTCACGTGGCACGTCTAATTATCCCCGCCTTAGGGCTTAAGAAGAGCAACGGACCTATATTATCTTTCATCTTGAGAGTGAGTGAGTGATAAGGATATGGCGTGAAAAAATATTCTAATGTTTGTTTATCGGGCTACAACGAAGAATTTTCGGCTAATGTAATGAGCTGACGTTTGTTGAGAGGTTTGTCCGTTTTTGGTGATTTGGCAGACGTAGCCACCGTGGAACGAAATAGGTCTTATACTTTAAACCAATTTGTGTTGTGAACCTAAAAGGGGCTTATGGTGTTGTCGGACGAGCATTGACTCCTTAAAGGGCAATTTCATCCATTTTGACATGCATGCTTTACTTTTGGATCACTTACACAATAACTAAATAAGAATACGTTACGTACGTCCGATACAACAATTTAATTATTGCATCACCAAAACACGATACGGAGACGCCATTGTTTTGCTGGAACGCGCAGAAATTAATGCCGACAGATGTCACTCTTCGATTTCGCCTCGCAGCCGATTGAGATAGCTCTATTGGCTGTGAGAGCTCAAGCGTCCGACGGCCTCAACTGGCCACTACAACTATCAGCCAGCTAAGGCCGTTTGACGGTCGAGCTCTCACAGCCAATAGAGCTATCTCAATCGGCTGCGAGTCGAATCGAAGAGTGACATCAGTCGGCATTAATTTCTGCGCGTTCTAGCAAAACAATGGCAATCTCCATGTCGTGTTTTGGTGATGCAATAATTAAATTGTTGTATCGGACGTACGTAACGTATTCTTACCGCAGTTCTTGTGTTTAGTTATTGTGTAAATGATCCAAAAGTAAAGCATGCATGTCAAAATGGATGTAATTGCCCTTTAACTTCGGATTCTCAAGCTGCAGTAATGACTTCCACATGTCGTAGATATATACATACAGGTAGAAATTTGCAAGTAATATTGAGTATATCTCGCTTGCTACTATGGTAGAAGGTGGAGGCTTTAAAAGTATGTTTCAGCTGGAATCTTGCGTCTTCGTTCAGTTTATTAAATTCCGCACTTCAACATGGTCAGCGTGGCTGAGCGGTGAGAGAACTCAGTCTAGTTGCTGGAGAGTTGTGGATCTGGTCGAACCCCTGGAAAGGGGACCTTGGCAAAGTCCCCTTCATGACTGCCGGTCAGGGTAGCGTGGGAGACTACCATGCTCCTTTAGCGGCTATGGGAACTATTCTGGCAAATTCTGGACAGCCTTTCGGCCCCAACGATGATCGGAGGTTTCCCGGATCGAATCCCCGGCTTAGCACGTCCCTTTACCAGATATTTCTTCTTCTCAAAAAAGTCTGGGAATGTTCAAAATTGAGCCGGTTGTATTGAATTGCTTCGGCTGACTTAAGGCTCAATTAAAAAATATATATATATAAAAAAATTCCGTGTTGCTTTGCCTGGGGCGAGGGGGTAATCGTCTAAGTGGAAATCGTCTAACTGGAAAATCGCATAATTGGAAGAACGTGTAAAGTATAACTTAGATTCGTCTAACACAAAATTCGTATAATGGAAAATCATCTAATGGCTCTGCCTCACTCGCTGCGGCTGTACATATAACATCATAAACCACAGCTATATTATTATCGAGTTGGACGTTTTCCCATTATACGCTTATCCATTATACGATATTCCATTTCGATAATTTTCCAGATTTTTTATTTAGGGAGCCATTAGACAATTATCCCATTATGCGATTTTCCAGTTAGACTTTCGTCCGACACCCCGTTTTGCCCAATAGGTGTCAGAAAAAATCAGTTGATTACGTGTGATTTGAGACTCAAAACCGATAAAAACGTCGTTCTTGTTCATTTATGTGTTCCGAGTTTTTTCGTCTAAAGCCATGAAAGGTTTTCCACAAGGTAATTGTTACGGTATTGTCATAATATGCTGTTTTCATTGATTTTTAAGTATTTAAGAACAGCCACTTTCAAATTCCTGGAATTTTCCGGAACTTGTTGATGAAAAATCATGGCCCACAAATGAATAATTAAGAATCATAATTACAACAAATTAATAGACATTCATGTTGCAAACTCGCTCATTTTCTGTTTTTTCCCCTCGTATGAAGGTTTTGCAATTATTCATATTAAAAGTATATTTCCTCTCCCTATTTTCGTGCATCCCACGCATATACAGCTTTCGTTTGAATGAGTGTTGGAAGACTGAGTCGCCCAGGAAAGCAAACATGGAGGCAGGCACCTTTAACCATATGTTGCAAAGGATATTTATCGTGGGATACACGAAAATGGGTATTTTTAAAGGTTTTTTTTTCCACTTAAAGGAACACATCGCCTGCCTTATAACAGCTACGCGTCGATCGCATCCGCGAATATACAAAAGTCATGGTCAACTGAGACAGTAGCTTCGTTCCTCGCAGCAAAAAACGAAGCTACTATCTCAGTTGGCATTGCGCCTAATAGACAAGCCAGCGTAAATGCATTAATTGTGTCGTCACAAACCGGAATGATTCTCGTATTTTAAAATCACAATTTATAATTTTCTAGACTCGTGTCTTATAATTTTGCTTCGACGATTTATTGGAATAATTAATTTTAACTTTTACTGCATTAGTCTTTTAGATATTTGATCTCATGGTAATTATTAGAAAATTAGTACATGTACACACAGAGATGAAAAGTCACGATTATTGTAAGCGCGCAATGCATCATATACTGCGGGACGCAGTAAAAAAAGTTAACAAATATTCAACAGAAAATCTTCTAGGCGCCACATTTTAAAACGGATTTTAGCAAGGGATTGACTAACGGTAAGGAAATAGACCTTTGGGGCCGTACTTGATGTGGTGGATCGAGAAAAATAGCGCTGGGAGGTATATCCCTTTAAGGGTTTTTTCCACTTTTATGTTTCAACAACATACATTGAACACTGATGTCCGACTTTTATTTTCTGTCAAGTGAATTTTCAGGAGGCTACAGGACTTATGCAGGGAAAAAAGTCACACTTACGTCACCATCAGACACGTTGAAAACTTAGTTTTATTGAAAATGCTTGAATTTTCGGGGACAACCGTTCCCCTTCATCCGAAGCAAACGACGCGGCGGCTTTAAACCGCCGTCTCGAGCAGTTTTGCTTCCGCGTGTTTTGCTTCGGAAAAAAAGGGGAACGGTTAACTCCGAAAATTCAACTGTTTTCAGAAAAACTGTACTTTTCAACGTGTCTGATAGTGTAAGTGTGACTTTCTTCCCTTTTATAACGTTTTCGATTAACCACTATTACCATCGGTTACCGATTTTTGGAATTTTAAGTATAGGAATTACGGCATTTTTATAGGTTTTCAAACACTTTTTCCAGTCTGGAAGTTTATTTTTATTTTCCAGGGACGCTTCCAGTTTCTCAACGACCCGTACGAACCGTGTAACGAGTGTAAATAAATTCCCATAAACACCGAATTCGTTTCATTCTTTGAGGCCCGTCGATGAACCACTCCTATTCAATCCTCAAAACAGCAGGTCAGCGGCAACGGCGGTATTATGCAGATGGCATTACGCGTCTCAATTCACTTCCCTTCAGTGACCCACCCTCCCCCTGCCTCCCTCTCTTACCTCAATCGGCAGAACTTCTTTTTGATTATTTTTTCGTTTCCTGCTCCTGCATCAGCTGCTCAGTGAGCGTTCGAGCGAAAGCTGTCTTGCAGCTAGCCCCCCCCCCCCCCCCCACACACACTCCCTACCCTATTCTTATAAGCGATCACTACCCCACACCTCCCCTCCTCATTCATTTGGAGCCAGGTGGAAAAGCAGGCAGCCAGAAAACTAAAATTCAAGCCCATAAGAGTTGTAAGATTCGGCGAGCGTATCACGGTCGAGATCCGGTCTCTTTTCCCGGCGTGTATGGGCTTGATTTCGGCGACTACCTGCTGTACCTCACCGTCTTGAAAAGTCGGTTGTGGCGGCAACGGTTGTTTACCTTGGCTCGTTTTATTTGTTGTTGGATTTTTTTTCTTCTTCGATCGTGCCCGGACTTGACTTTGCATCTCTATCCTTGGATTTTGCTCATCTGTATTCGGGATTAGAGGTGCGGGATTACGTCGGATGAGCACTTATCGGCTGATGTTATGATGGAAGCCACAATGCAGGCCATGGATAATCCCAAAACTAATGGATTGGTTTCGTCTGTCATATTGATCCATCATCTTGCAAGGTAAAATTGGTTATTTTTTTTTGTAGTTTTTGAGCAAATGGGAATGGGGGGGGGGGGGGGAGATATTTGAAATTTGCCAATTGTGTGATGGTTTCTACTGGGTAGGGATGGGCGATAATGCGATATTTCGATATTATCGCAGCTTCCAGCTCATTTTGACAGGTTCACTTCGGAGTGCAAATTTGTCGATAATTTGGGTCCACTACCGCAGAAGCTCCAAGCAAGATGGCCGGCCTATCTAGATTCCGGCGCGTGAAGTTTCCCCGCTAAGTTTTTGGTTGCGTTTTCTGATGTTATGTAGTTAGTCGCAGCGAGCGCGACAGCGCGAGCGAGGCTCGTAATTTGGAAAAAAACTGACATCATCTTCGTGAACGGCGACCTTGATTTACCTTTTAAACAAATGGCGATAGTACAACCTTCCACATATACAGATCGATGGTGGACGAGCTTGGAGCCGCTGTGGAAGTGGTTCCGATAATTTCGCTAAATATTGACCGATTTTGACGTTCAAATACACCATTTTAATAGTTTTTTCGCCAGCTTTCCAATGGTGCCAACCACAAGTCTAGCTGCAACCGTTCTGACGGTATATCTAATAAATGGTTTAACTTACATTTTTAAACAAACATTTCCTCGAAATGGATACGAAAAATTGCTGCTCACTGCTAATTTTAACAGGACTAATGATACGAAGTGATGGTCTGTTGATCAGTTAATATCAATATTTTGACATCGTAAAACAGGTCACCTAATTGTGCAGAAAATGATACGATTGCGTACACTTTTTGTAGGTAAGGTATTTTTCTGAGTGTGGCTCTTATCTGCAAGTGTGGCTTACGTGGTATTTCAAATACTTAAAATATTTGAAAGTGCCTAATTATTTTGAATAAATAAGAATAATTGTTGTTTATAATTTTGTAACAACAATATACTAACTAGGATGTACGTATTATGTATCTACATGTAGGCTTAGAAGTTCAGTACTCGGCCTAATCATGTATTATTCGTAGGTTTACTGTAGGAGTATTATTGATCTAATTAAGACAGCTTGGCCTACATGTTGAAAAATATCGCGATTATCGAAAATATCGCGTATCAAGGTGCTGCAATAATCGCGTAGTGGAAATCCATTATCGCCTATTCCTACTTCTGGGGAGTCGGACGAAAGTCTAACTGGAAAATCGTCTAATGAAAAATTGTCTAATATCTGCCTAAATAAAAAAATCTGGAAAATAATCGAAACGGAATGTCGTATAATGGACAAACGTCTAACTGGACAATAATATAATTGTCTTTTCTGATGTAATATGTCTAGCCGCAGCGAGCGAGGCAGGGACATTAGACGATTTTCCATTATACAAACTTCGTGTTAGACGATATTCCGTTACACTGTTATAGAGCAGCGTCAAGTGACGTCATATTGGCTACAAGAGAGATACTTGCAAGGGGCACTAGATTGAAATGGTGGGTAAACAACGGCACTTCTAGTCAAGCCAGTGCTTTGAGAGTGGATTTCATAGGCTT
This sequence comes from Lithobius niger, assembly GCA_023313725.1. Lineage (NCBI taxonomy): Eukaryota > Metazoa > Arthropoda > Chilopoda > Lithobiomorpha > Lithobiidae > Lithobius > Lithobius niger. Next base: position 9,452 of record JAHWFP010156933.1, on the reverse strand, counting down.
AAAAACCCGTTGTTTTCTCCAATTCCTTATGCTGCTTAGGTTGTAATCGGAAAATAAAGATTCCACTTGCTTAAAAATGTCAGCAACTGCCAACAAATCGACAAAAATCGCGCGTTTTAGGCCTAAGAAATGTAGTCTAATAGCATTGGCTTCAGTAAGACGACCTTCTATTCCCCACCAGTACACCTTGCAGCTATCCCAGTTACTGGCTCCACACAATTATAATAGTACGTCGTGTCACTACCCTATACGTTCTTCCAATTATGCGATTTTCAAGTTAGACGATTACCCCTCGCCCCTTTCTACTTTTAGATTACGTAATAGAGATCGCTGTTGCAGTGCGTGACAGAGGTGTGCGCCTTAACATTTTCGTTGAAAAAGTGGTGGAAGTGTACGGAAGACCGTTAGCGACCAGGTAGCCGCTTGTTTTTTTTCCCTAGATTCCAAAACCTACCATACGACATGAGGAGCGACATGAAAAGAAGTGTTCGTGATAATATTACCGCAGGTTTCTTGTTCATGTCGCTACCCCATGCGGCCAAATTTCGAACGACTGATTGTAACTATTTTCTTTAATAACACACGTTAAAAGTAACGCTATACAAGTTTTAACCTAATGGATAGATGCGGAAAAATACCACTCCGGTAACGATTAATCTAGGCATGCGGCACCTACGCTTGCAACAGCGTTCCACGAGCGTGAAGTGGCGAAGTAGATGACTACAGCAAGCCAAGGCCGACTGAGGCGTAAATCGCGTGTTTCGCGTCCCGATTCACGCGCGTGCGGAAAACTGATGCCTTTGCCTTTTAGTGCTGCTATGTTAATATGAAATTCTAGCGATGTTCAATCAACTGGCCTGTATCTGAGAAACGAAACCGACAGCTTCTCTCCCAGTTGACCTTGTGACGAGAGCTTGTGACGTTGTGACGACCTTGAAATGGAATATGAATCGATAGTTACAACATGGACACCCCATATCTTTATTATAATATCGGAGGCTGTCTAAAAGGAAAGCCTAAAGGAAAACCACTTCTCCCCTCCTCGCGCCCGCCTTGAAAATGCACTCTCCCACTCTACCTGCAGCCAAAAAGGAGCCAGGCATGAGTGGTCGATCAATCTGACAAGTCGCCGGAAAATGTCACGGGAAATGTGTCCCGGGAAATTTGACTGGCCCCGTGCATAGCACGGGCTTCCTCTAGTATTTATTTATATGTGTGTGTGTGTGTGTATATATGTGTGTGTGTATATATGTGTGTATGTGTGTGTGTGTATATATGTGTGTATGTGTGTGTGTGTATATATGTGTGTATGTGTGTGTGTGTATATATGTGTGTGTGTGTATATATATAAATATATATATTTATTCTCTCCTGATGACATGAAGAAATTGTAGAACGCTAAGCGCACCGCCAGTTAACCCCAGCGCCGTTTGCGGTTTAGGCCCTTTGGCCCTAAAACCCAACATATAGATTGTCTCGCACATTTTTCGACATATCCGGAATTTTTTCTATCTGGTGGGGCTTTCTTCCGATACAAAGGGATTTTTTTTTTTTGCTAATAGATTTTCTGCATATAAAGAAAGTAAAAGATAATCACTCAAACCATTCTATACGATGAAAAGAATGCTAAATGTTAGGATTAACATCCTTTTCAAGTCCTAATTTTATGTTATCAGTCTAGTGAAAGTTTCTGCACTTTAACACTAAAATGAGCCACCGTAAAGAACGGTCGCCATAAAAGTATGCTTAATGGGCCACATTTTATATTCGGAAATTAAAACTTGCCAGTGGTCGCTATTGATGCTTTCACAATAATTGATGCAGGTGCATAATGCTGGCGCGTTGCTTGCGTTCTGTAATCTAATATCTAATTTAGTAATAAAAAAGGAAGTGTCAATGTTTTTCTTCATTTAAGGTATTAATTGCCTAAATACTAATATTACTCTTTGCTTGAGCTCTATTCACAAGTTAGTATTGTTGCACTTAGTTGTTGTTTGTTTTTAGGGAGCACGAACCCACACTGGTTTATCTGCCCCACGATGACAAAACAATACTAATGGAAACAATTAAAATTACTAAAGAAGAAATCGCAAGGTAACGGGTAAATGAAGCAAGCAGTCTGTATTAAAAACTGGCCTTGTGAGGATACACTAATCTGAGAAAGAAAGAAAAGAGACTGGGACTCGAATCCAGGACTTCCCGTTTACTAGCCGGGCACTTTAAAATATGGAAGTTTTTTGCAATAAAATCTCTAGGCCTAGTCCTTTGGGGTAAAACTGAGCAAAAGATTTCATTATTCACCCTTCTATAGTCTATTTAAAAAAAAAATTGTCTGCCTCCGGCAGGGAAGGGGTGACCATGCTAGCAAATAGCAGTTCATCCTCATTCATTATAGCCTAAAGGTAAAAAATGTACACTTAAGCCAAGCCCCAATCGTCAATGGCTAGCTATACGGGCCGGTTTACATAATTCTAAAGTGATCTCTGTTTAATTTAATTTGGAAAGAAAATTTACCTAAAAAAAACATGATGCAGTCACAATTAAGTTTTTACGAAACCTGGCATTCTGAAGAACGAATAAGAAAGAAAAATCACCAAAATGTGCTCGACAATTTGTTGCTCTTTAGTGCTCGCTGGAAGCCAGAAACACGCACTAAAACAGTGTAAAATGCTTAAGCTGCCCAACTAGGGGAGCTTACAGTGCTCACCCAGACCCCCTAGCTGGGTTTTCTGGAGCCTTAGTGGTCGCCCCCCCCCCCCTCCCCGAGGAGTGCCCCCTTGGAAGTCCGGAACTTGCGCCTTTTGGCTGCCAGTCCGCCTCTGACCTGATTGGGGAACAAAATTCTATCTGATGGGAATAAATTCTATCCGACGGGCAGTACACATTTTCTTTTTGACAGTATTTCTATCCCGTGGGATGTTCATCATTTCAACCTGATGGGTTTTCAGTGTGACGGGAGGTCATCCCGCTCGCCCTGTGTAGCTGACGATCAGCAGTAAGGGCGATAACTATTTGTTGTTTACAAACTGTTGAAGTCAGATTGGTTGATGGTTGGACTGTTGGAGGGGAAAGGTCCTTGAACTTTGTACAAATCAATGTCAACATTATATACAAAAGAGTCGCTGTACCCCGCAACAGTCCTTTTAATTATATAGAGTTTTTTGGCAGGGTATAGAGTTTTATTTCATCAGTGGCCTGTCTGGCGTAAAATCTGGCCCTATTTTGGTGTGCCCTT
>JAHWFP010156932.1:6640-28130 GCA_023313725.1 Lithobius niger | reverse complement strand
TGAAGACAACAGGTTTTCCGTGCTTCAAGATGGCATGGCTGGTGACGAGGAGCCCAGTGGTGCTGTCAGTGAAGTGTATGCTCCTATGGATGCTTCGGTCAGTGATAATGATAAAGATAATGTAATCGAGCCGAGTTGTGAGAGTGTGAACCGGGAGGTGCCTCTCGTCAAGTTGCCAGCAGTGGCAAAGAGTGCTGCTCCCCACTTCGTCAGCGTCGAAGTGTCATCGGATCCCCTTCCCACGTCCAGTGCAGAGTGGGTGGTGGGGGGGGTGTTTCAAAGGGATCCACATCCAGTAAGAGCTGGGCTAATTAATGCGAAGAATTTATGGACTCGGCTAGCTCCTTGTTTGGTGATTTTAATGTGGAGGGAAGCGAATCAGAAAGTTCGGATAGTAAGAACAGAAAGAAGTGTTGAGCTGTTTGAAAGTTGTGGTGATACCATAGTGAGACCACTACTTAGTATCTTTCAAGTTCTGTGTGTGGAACGTGAGGGGAGGAAGCAATAAGCTGGAAGACATTGAACAATTATGTAATGGTGCTGATATTTTAGGTATTGTTGAGGTTAGGCTGCCTGCTGGGGTTACACCGTTTTTCAAAGGGTTGCGGGTTTTGCTAACTGGGGAACGTCAAATGTGAGGCTGTATATTAGAGATGGTATTCCCTTCTCGGTCCTTCCATGTCGGGTTTGCAGGGGCATACATGCTTGTCTTCTGACAGTGTATTGGGGTTCGCGTTGGCTTGTTGTTGGTGCAATCTATGTTTCCGGTCCCATCACTCATTGGGAGTGGGTGGAGTGGGTTGGGTCTCTTCCTGATCCAGTTGTGCTGGGAGGGGATTTCAACGCACACCACACGCTCTGGGGTAGTATTTGGTGTTGCAAGCGCGGTCGTATTATTGCAGAGTCGCTTGATCGTCTGGGCCCTGATATTGTCCAAAATGGGGCAGTTACTTTTGTCAGGCGTTATGGTACTCTTGTCCAGGAATCCATTCTGGACCTATTCTTTGCTCTTATGAGTTAACGCCTCTCTTCTACTTTGCAGTGTCGGACTATCCCCGTGGCAGGATGGTAGGTAAAAATACCCCCGGAAAAAAAAAACCTGGAAAAAATACCCCCGGAAAAAATACCCCTTGGACAGAATACCCTCGGAAAAATTACTTCAAACAATAAAACATTACCAAGAGATGCTTCAATGCGGTAACACTTCCGGGTTGCTTACATATAAGAGGACCCATCCAATATTTTATTCAGTATACTTTTAAACATGGAAGTAACAACTTCGAACAAAGGGAGGAAAAAACTATTGGAGAATGGGTACATGTACGTGGTGCATAAAGAAGTTGCCCGTCGTATTCGTTGGAGGCGCTGCACATATGAATCACTAAAGGTAATTTTTATTTATGTATATATACTTACAATATTTACTATCATTTATTTAAACATTTATTTAAAAATAAAAATAACGTATAATTAATGCCTACTAACGGTAGGCATGTGGTCTTGCTTCTGCAAGTTGCTTAAACGTTTTATTAACGCGGTGTTCAGAATTTTCTTCCATGTTTTTCCAATCCACCCATCTGCGTTCCAAAAGGCAGTTAAACGGCTAAATCAATTTTAAAATGAATTTGTAAGCACGGTGAAGACCACTCACGGTACCACCCCCTTTCCCTCTAAAAACAAACCTATATTATGTACTTTTTAGACGTATTACGCACGTGTATAATCATTACGGTTCAGGGCCACATTTTCCCTTCATAATTCATGTTTGCATGCACTACATTATGTTTTCAGTGCCAGGCGATTTTATACACCACGCTAGAAACAACGAACCCTCATTCATCTACTGAGCACAACCACGCTTCCAGCTTCGAAAAAGTATACTGGGTATGAAGAAAGGAGCTTAGAGATACTCTAGCCAAGCCGGTACAAATCTACGCATAAGCTGCACCTACTATAGAAAATTCTACGCGTGCGGTAATGCCCTCCGAGGATGCGGCTAAGAGAACTTTAACAACCATAAGGCAAAGAACGTTCCTAGGACACCAATGACCCTAGAAAAGATCCTTATCGGAGGTAGGCCTAACATTTGTTTGTATGCTTTGGTTTCGGGTACATATTTTTTTTTCAAATTTGGTTTGGGCTGCTCTTGTAGGGGTGGGTGGGAAAAGGTCCGCAGAAAAAAGGTCGGTCGAAAAACGGTCCGAGGGGGAAAAAAAGGTATACGCGAAAAAGGGCCAGGACCTTTCTGTGGAGGTAAATAAACTTCCAACTGGTCCGTAGTCTTGGCACGAATTTCACCCAGGCTGGCAAAAGAGTTTCACCAGGAAACGTATTTTTTTCTGCAGCTTTTTTTTCCTTCGTTTTTTTTTCCGGTGTTTTTTACACGGACCTTTTTTTCTAGATTTGTTTTCGGAGCGAAAAAAATACCCGTGGGCAAAAAAAAAAAAACTACCCAAGAAAAATTTACCTGAAAAAAAGTATTATAACGACAACAATCAAGTTATTTGGCCTCCACAAGACATGCCCTTTTGTATTGTCGTTGCTGTTGGGAAGAATTTTGCTATTATGTGGGGGATTGAACAACTGAACCAATTTAAAAATGTGGTAGTTCAAATTGTCGGTATTTTCAGGAGTTGCGAACAATTATTGCGAACAGCCACCGCATGGATTATTGATATCAATACTAACTTGATGATTAAAGCAGCCGTTTGAAAAATGTAAACCCAGGATCTTTGATTGGCTATCTTTCATCAGGGAGAAGATAACCCATGAGTTTGGGTTCGTGCTCCCTTAAATCAAAAACAAAACAAACAACAAATTTTGTAATTTTGCCCTAAGATTGAGATTGATTGATTGGAAACTGAATTTTCGCTAACCCAAACCAGCAAAAGGCACGTTCCAAGTCGAACTATTGCTACGGTCACGTCCCGTTTCGCCCAATCCCGTTTCGCCAAAAAAGAAAGCGGATTAAAAGCTTTTGCCTAAAGAGCAAATCCCGTTTTGCCAAATACCAATGTGAAATTATAGGCACATAAAATTTAAAACATTACTTCCGTTTAATGGTCAGACATTTATAGACAAACACCCGTTTTGCCGAATTCCGTTTTGCAGAATAATTTTTTTTTTCAAATTACGAGCCTCGCTCGCTGCGGCTAAACACATACCATCAGAAACCTAAACTAATCACAAATTCCTTCCAATTTGGCATGCTTCTTTAACTTCTGCAATGGTAAATTTTTGAAGAATATTTTGATTCTGCGAAATTCCCGTTTGGGAAAGGGTAACCATAATATGTATAACTAACTATTGTTAAAAGTACAGCATCCAATCCCGAGACATATTTGTAATCCCGGGATTTCGCGATTCTTTTCTGTCAATCCCTGGATCCCGGGATTAATCTCGAAATGTTGGGATTTATTCTTATTATTTTCAGTGGCAAAAAAAAAAAACTACATGAATGGAAGGTTGCGTTTAATAATTTCGTTGTTTAAATTACTGGTAAGGTGAAAACTTAGTGAACACAGCTAGTTGGTAGCATTTCTTCGTTTGTTTGAAATGATCTGCTATTTTTTCGAAGTTTAAATCAATGGGAGTATTTTTAAGTTGTTATTTTTTAATCTAGCTGTGACACATTTTGCACTCTGTAGACTGTGCTACACAATTTTGAAAATCGATTTATTGGTTGTATTTCTAGGTGGGGCAAAATTTCTCCTACAAGATAGCAACAACAACAAGAATATTATAGCCACATTCACATAGCGTTCAAAAGGCCCCGGGCCTTGTTCACACCTACGTTTTTAGCTATAAACTTTAAAATCGGTTCATTGGTTTGCTATCTAGGTGAAAGCAAAATTCCCCCAAGAAGAATAACTCAACAGTACTGTAGTCACATTAAAATGTAGTCATATTAAAAGAGCGTGTAGAAATGGCGTGGTCCTTAATTAATATCTACATTTTAAGTCATAAATATTGGAAATTTGTTCTCTGGTTCGATCTCTAGTTAAGAGAAAATTTTCCCCAACAAGACGAACATCAACAAGAATATTGTCACATCAAAATAGTCTTTAAAAGGCTCTAGGGCTTATTCATTGTTTAAGCTACAGAACTTGAAAATTGATCCATAGGTTCCATCTCCAGGTAAGGGCAAAAAAACCCAACAACAAGAATAACAACAAAAACAACAATAAGAAACTGCCATGCTGTGGCGGCTAAACGGTTCTATTGTGGTCACTAAAATTTTTAATGTCGTGAAAAAGTTATGAAGCCACTCCAACTACCGAATTTCGTTGGTGTATGTCAATTCCGGAGGGAACTACAGGGTTTCAAGGTTTGACTTTCATCATGGAAGTGCACACTGAGGCTTATACAATGACCGATGTTGCAGTCCTTTTGACCAATGACGCTGCAATAACGAGACAAATAAACAAAATACAGCTTTAGTATTTTTTGTGTGTGCAATTGTAATTGCGTGTTAACTTTCATTTCTCTTTCTCTCACCATGTAAGCAAAAGACGAATTTTTATCATTTTATTTGACGGTTTTTCAAGGACACTGAAGAATATTTGAATTCCAGCCTTGGTCTAGAATTTAGATGTTGTTACTCGTAGTTAGACTTGAGTCTGTAGATGCGAGGAAGGCAACATTAAATTCACGAAAAATAAAGAACTAAGTTATAACTTTTTTATATGAATTTAGCCTATTTTCAATCCTGTAAATCCCGGGATTTAGGTAGCCAAAATCCAGGGTTTTTCGGGACTAAAAAATGACCGGGATCCCTGGATCCATCGAAATCCTGGGATTGGATGCCCTAGTTAAAAGAGAACCTTGGCATTGACGTATAGTGACGACCTAGCATTCTAAACAATGTTTAAAGTACACGTTTTTCCGTCTGTATTGCCAGTTTGCCAGTATTGCCAATTGGTCTTATTCTACCACTGCTTGTCTCTGTTAAACGTTAGCCTTTTAAATCCCCATTACACAGAAATAAGGTATTAAATTTCGTGTACGTAAAATTTTGTCAATTAGTTTTGTCGAAACGGGATTTGCCCTTTAGACAAAAGCTTTTAATCTGCTTTCTTTTTGCTGAAACGGAATTTGGTGAAACGGAAGTTCACCATTGCTACCAGCAAAATTTCAAATATTTCCATCGCACCGAAGTGCATGTAGACAACACTAATGAGACATTGTCGGTGATTTACTTTCTGCCGCTCCAACAACAAAAACGCCAAAGCCGCCGGGGTAAAGGTTTCAAGTTTTTTCTACAAAACGTACTTATTTACTTCCCATAGAAATATTCAAATAATGTCAGTGCTTAGAGCCATAGTCCGGAAAAGGGGTCGGAGCTGCATTGGGCTCGGGCTCGCTGATTGAGTGAGCGACGTGAACGAAAGTCACCGTTTGTTACCCATTGTGCGCAAATATTTAATTAGAGAAACTCAATTCTGTGAAACATTGACATAAACATGGGCGGCCAAACTGTACCAGTGTTGCAAACAGTGCATTTAACACCAGCCGTGCATAGCACGGGCTTCATCTGGTCACATAATAATAATCGTCGAATTGATCAAAATACTCCACCCTGAAGAACTCCTCGGTTAAACAATTACATGGAAGCGTTCGTCATTCTTGGTGCACATTTTATGTCTTTGCTGCGGCGCCTGGCAATCAAACTTTCGTCAAAACTGATGATTGTTGATGTTTGAAATGAAAGAGTACGGTTGTTATCGATTGTTAGTAGGTAGTTGGGCGTAGAAATAAATTGAATTGAAAGAGTCCGTGTTTCATCTAAACGCGTATAGTTTTAAACCAAATTAAGCTACGTTGTTAATTTTGATGCCATTTGCAGTATGTGTATTATTTCGGATTTTTTTTTTAGCGCAATAACGAAAGCCCAATAGTCAAAACTTCTAGCCCGCCAACAATGCCACATTCACGCGAACACACATTGTTTGCACGGTAGCAGTGCATCGCAATTGTAGTCAAGTTTAAAGCTATTGTTGCACCTGTTTTTAAAGTAATTGATTTTCACTTTCCTCCATAATTTTGCCGCAATTAGTATTATACAAACCAAACACAATAAATTGTAAATAAAAAACCCGCCAAGTATCAGCCATTGAACGTCTGTGATATTAAAAACGAGCCAAGTTTCCACTCATTAGTCATACAACGCAACTTTAAAACTTGGCGCATTGCAGGCCTCTTTTTAACTTTATTAGTTCGGCTATATCTTATTTTTTCGAATAAATATATATACAGTGAATTTTATCGAAATAATGTTAAAAATTCTGTTAACAATATCTTGTGTTTGAATCAGTTTACAAAAAAGTTTTACAACTCAGATGGTGGCGTTCTGTTAAACTACTGCAGACTAGCGTGCTGTAAACTGTATGTAAACTATAGCTTTTCGTGTGGTGTATAACGTAGTATCATTTGTGAACACTTCCTGACATTACGAAAATCGGAACCATCGCGATTTGCTGCAGTTCGTAAATATTTTTTCTTAACCGAGAGCAGATTGATCGTTCGAGTGACGGATTGATCGTTTCAACTTTGATGGAGTTATGTCGCTTCGTGTGCGCGAAACAATAATGAAACAGCAACAAGAACAACAACAATGAATTAGCGCTTATTTTGGTGCTAGTTGTGCATCTTTAAGTTTTAAAGTTGGCGTTGTATGTCTGATGAGTGGAAACTTGGCTCGTTTTTGACAGATGTTCAATGGTTGAAACTTGGCGGGTTTTTTGCTTACAATTTATTATTTTTTGGTTTACATATCAGAACTTTTGGTAGCTGCACCTAACGTGATTTTTTTGTTATTTATGATGTTCTGGATTCTTTACATTTTTGGTTGTAACCTTGCTGAAGCTTTACTTCTGGACTTTTCAACATTTTCGGTGTTGACTTTTGTGTAGATATCAGTTCTTTTGGTAACTGATTTGATTTTGTGGAGCTTGGATTTTGTAAGTGAAATACTTTCTTTAAAAGCAAACTAGGTATAACTAATAACTCGCAGAAAGGAGCCAAGTATATTAATTCTACAGAAATTGCGCATTTCAGATAAAATGATAAAAACATTTAACTACAGTAGTAAGGTTTCACGTGGACTAAACAAAACAACACTGCAATATATGAAACCTTACAGGAAATTTATTTGTGTTCCTTTGCTGTTTTGACTTCGGGTGAGTTCAACTTTACATTAAACATCAAACGAGTTGGTATTTATTTTCTAATGTTTGTTGGTGGGTCTGACGGATTTTGTTATTTTCCAATAACAATGTAACGTATCTTTAGTATGAAGTTACGCAGGCCAGATATATGCCGCGACAGCAGATCATTTGGTGGTTTCATTACGTTTTGGTTGCTAGTTTTCATTGAAGCTTTACACATGGTTATTTTCGGTAATGATTCTTCTTTAGGTATCAGTTGTTGTAGTAAGTGATTTTATGATTGTTGGTTTTATTATTTTTTTTTTATTTTCTAGTCGAATAATTTCCTTTAATACAAACTAAAAATAACTAATTACTCGCAAAAAGGAGCCAAGTATTAATACTGCACATTTCAGATACATAAATCTGTTGGTTTTACAGTTTTTTTTTATATTTTCTAGTCGAATAATTTCCTTTTAATGCAAACTAAAAATAACTAATTACTCGCAAAAAGGAGCCTAGTATTAATTCTACATATTTCAGATAAATAATACTCATGTTGGTTGTTTGTTGACTGTTTTTTATTGGTATGGTAAATTTTCTTTAACAATAACAATATTTAACTTTACTATGGAGGAGTTACGCTACGCCGATATGTGGCATTACAGTACGTCATTTCCGGTAAACTGACCAGCGTTTACATGCACCTGCGAATACATGAGGAACGCGACCGACACAATGCTTTTAACAATACCGAAAAATACTTTTAGGGTTACGAACAATATTTTAACAATCCATAGTCCCTCAACGCGTCAGTTAGCTTACTAACCCAAGGACCCTCCATTCCCAAACCACCAAAGGTATGTAGAATTAATGTCGCCCAATGCTCACAGCAACTTTCATTTCAAAAGGTCTCCTGAGTTGTTGACAATCGGCTTCTTAAAGTCTATGGAAATTAACATGACTTCCGGGCCACTAGTATCTAGCTATAGTTAGCTAGCCAACATATTATCAACGATCTTTGGTGCTAATTCTTTCCTAGAAAGATTCGCCCTACGAACGAAAACCGTTGCCCTACATTATAGGGACGTAATGCCTGATTGTCCAACAGATTTGCAGCCGTTTTTGTCGCATGCAAGTATTTTATCTAGTTACTCGTTGTGGTCTATACAACTTTTGCTTCAGATAAAGACACATGCTTACGCTTGCCGCCTTCATGCAACAACAAAAGTTTCAAAGGGTTTAACGAGCGTTAACCACTCCTGGTCACCTGCCCGAAGCCCTAAGGCCCTATGTCTGCAACAGCCAGATTCCCAGACGGTCACCCACCCACAATAACAACAACAATGAAACAACAACTTGGCGGCGACACGCTGGCGCGTGTCTTGATATTAGTAGAAGCCTTGGCCAAAAGCCGCACGCTTAGTTACAAAACTCTAAAAGACTAAAACAAACTGAAAAACAAAACATAAAAAAAAATTTACTTGCAACAATGTGGCGGTGGCATTGTCGGATGACTAAAAGTTTGAAAGTGTTACGAAAGTCGGTATTTTGTTAGCCAGTGTGCATTAAAATGCATTGAATGAATTTCAAACCCACGAGTAAATCACCCAGTTTGCGTAGTGTTATTACATTAACACCACTGGAGGGGCTGGGGATTAAAACAAAGAAAAAAAAGGAACTCAGCCCAATATGCCTATCAATAAATATTGCCTTATCATCGTGGAACACATTCAGACATCTTGAATACTGATCTCATGGTAATTACTCCACGAATTACTGGCTCACTCATAAGAGTCACAGGATGCGCTGATTGAGCGAGTGAAGCGAACGAAAATCGCCATTTGATAGCCAGAGGACAGAAAAATGTGAAAGAAAAAAGATAATTTGCCGTTGCATGAGCAACACGAGACCAATCCGTACCAATGTTGCAAACGGTACGTCCAACACCGTTTGCACAGACTTCAGCTGGTATAAGTGAATAATGAAAATGTGAAGCTAACCATGAGAAAGTTAGTTTCCAAAATTGGAGCAACGGCGCTTCAAACAATGTCTGAACCGAGTGTGCAGTTTGTATACTCGAACTCTGCTCGTGGGCTCAGCTTAAAAATTCGATTCCGGTCAAAATGCGAGAACTATGCTAATTATAGTCCGATATTACATTGAAGTACTCTAAATTGATTGCCTATATGAGAGCTTCCACTGGTATGGACTAAAAATCAGTAGCACATGCGATTTTTATGTTATTTTCTTAAAACTGAAAAACCTGAAAATCTTGTGAGCCAACTTACTACCACAAACTAATTTTAATATGACAATAACAAACATAATGGCAAAGGCGTAATAATAAGCATAAATATATTGTGTACGCGGCCAATGTTGAGTCCTGCAGGTGTTTTACAAGCGACTACGTCTTCCTGGAAGGGATGGTTTTAATCGACTGCCGCCATTGTTTTTGTAACCATCTCGGATATCAACAAGGCACTCTGCTACCAAAAACATACAATGGATTATCTGTGTCGTTTTGGGGCGAACTCAAGATAGGCCGCGGACACTATAATATTAAATCCGCCCGGCCTGTAATGAACAAAGCCCGTTTCCTAGTAAATTATTTACTTACTTACACAGTATACATAGTCATTTTTGTGTACAAAAAAGTATAGTTTTAATTAAATGTCAACATTTTTTGCAGATTTTTACAGTAGGTTAAGGATTGTTATATTTTTGTTAAACTGTTCATGTAGTCCTCCGTCTTACTTTAGATTTCGTAGGCTATTTACTCATAATGCGCAGCTTTTATCTCACCGTATTGCGTTAAAGAGATAGTATTGGCTAAATGGGTTATCAAGACCAGTCATTAATGCCGATTGATTGTTAGTTTTAGAATGGGTGGCTTTTCTTTGTGATAGTTGCAACATGTAGGCCGCCCGCGCACTGAGCGGCCAGTTCGCGCGGCCAGTGGTCGTCGCGGCCAAAAAACCGTCACGGCGACGGGCCGCGCGGCCACGTCCGTTTTTCATTGATAATCGCATGGTGAAAAATGAATAAGGAGCAAGTACGGTCGCGGTGGCCCGTAAAATGTAAGAACTGAATGCAAACTGCTCTGAAATGTTTGTAGAATACTTAAAGTGGCACTATCACCGATTGAAATGCGAACGAAAATACCGTGGCGCCATCTAGCGGCATTGATATTGTTAACCTTTATAGCTTGCTCGCAGGTGCACGAGGACGAACCAAATTTGCACTCAATAATTAAGGATGTCGTGGCTTGTTTGTTTCGTTAAAAGAAATGCCGTTATGCATTCCTTCGCTTGGTGCTATCAAACGCTAGATGGTACTACACAGCGCTAGATGTTGTCAGAATTCGTCTGCTTTCAATCCGTGATAGTGCCACTTTAATGTGTGTATTATGCATATGTGAGCTGTGTATAGCACGCTGGTTGTTTTGCACGGGCGTTAGATAATCTATTAAAATCGGAGACATGGGTCTCTGTTTCTTAGGGGTCTGACGAATATTCGTTCGTATAAGAGCATATTCGAATATGATTTATTTCATTCGAATATTCGCAAAAAAAATTCTGCATAATTTTCCGTTTTTTTTATTTTTTATTTTTGAGTTAATTTTTAAGTTTCCCGTGGGTTTCTCGAGTCCCAATCAATCCGCACTATGCATTCTTTCCTTCCCCCTTCCCTCCCAACCAATCTGCAATATGGGAAAAGTCAATGCTTTTTTAATTGATCACTTACAAATACGGGGAGTTGGGGGGGGGGGGGGAGTGTTGAGATTACGGATGCACCCAGTAGTGCTCCCTAAATCATTTAAGAACTAAAGAATGGGGAATTCAACCAGATCCATGGTAACCAGTTGATAGATAATGTTAACTTCAATATCAAGCGTGAAAGCCGGAAAGAGACCTTGGTGACTTACGGTCATTTCGTGCTCAGTTGGCAATTCGTTATTTTTGGGGTATTGTGTAAGCCTTTCAATGTCTTGCCTCCTAGAATAAATTAAACTCGCCGTTGTATTACGTATGCTTTGCATCTGTCGCGTTTTGCGGTTGAAACGCTTCATTATTGGTCCTCCCTACAGAGAGATTGCTGATAGCTTCATCCCCGGTATTGATTACTAACGGTAAGTATCTCATTCGACCTTGGCTTCTTAAATAATAATGATTCGACCATATGTTAATTTTTCATCGTAGGAGCTTGAGTTTGTTTTCATAATATTTTATTATTAGTAATCGACTGCTTGCGTTATTTTATTTCACCTTAAAACCATAAATTCTAAAAATAAACATTGTTTCTTGTTAAAGTCATATATGTAAATTTCTTTCCCGTTAAATACTCTTTCGGTTCCACCAATCATGATGTGCCTTATCTGACATCTTGCCCTGCGTGACGTATGTTTTCATCGTTATCGTCATCACCTGATGACGTGCGAGCGAGCTGCTCAGTGTTAGCTTCAAGCCGTTTTCTGTTCGTCCTTCCGTGCTGAAAATACGCCTGTTATTTTGTGTGCTGTTATTCATCGCCGCCTAAAGCCTCCATTGGACTGGCTGATTCACAATCAGGACTCGGGATGTCTGATTCGTCTAAACAAGGTAAAGTAAATTTACTAATTTCCAATATCCCGTCGTGAATTATTTAGTGGCATGCCGGCTTTGTTGACGCCTGCGGCGTTCAAAAGAAAATGGTTCCACGTTGGGCGATATTCGCGAAATACCTGATATACATGAAAGACTACCAACTCTACTGCGAGTTGGGTAGTAGCTTGGAGGGGTGTAGGTAACGGTAAAATAGTAATAGAAGCACGGTGCCTAAAATGACAATTTCTGACCACGTTTTCCACCAATTATGATTTTGCAGTTCCAAGTGTGTATCCCGGGTCCACTTCCACAGAAGCTCCGAGCATGATTGCCGACCTATCTAGATTCCGGCGCGTGAAGGTTAGACGTCTAAGTTTTTGGTTGCGTTTTCTGATGTTATGTAGTTAGCCGCAGCGAGCGCGATAGCGCGAGCGAGACTCGTAATTTGGAAAAAAACTGACATCATTTTCGTGAACGGCGACCTTGATTTACCTTTTACACCAATGGTACCACCTTCCACATATACAGATCGATGGTAAACGAGCTTGGAGCCGCTGTGGAAGTGGTTCCCGACACATCATTGCCAATAGGCTAAAGAAAAGAGGTATTAAATGGAAAGCGGTTTTTTTTTTTTTGGGGGGGGGGGGGGGGGTGGGGGCGGTGGAAAAACATTTACACGAATATTTTAATATTTTCCCCCCTAGTTTACCGGTCCCTTCACTTTTTCGCCCCCCCCCCCCCCCTACTTTGAAACATCATTCTGAAATTGTTTTAACAAGTTTTAGTTTTTTGATCTTAAAGAAAACTACAACGAAGGCGGAACATCGTTTGCCACGATTTATTTACGACGGCGAGTTCTCAAAATAATGTCGCCCTCGTGGACGGAAAAAAGTTCCGAGGAAAAAAGATCTGGGTAAAAAAAGAGATCTGCATAAAAAAAAAGGGAGGGGGACAAGGGATGATCGTCTAACTGGAAAACCGCATAATTTGAAGAACGTTTACAGTATAACAATATAATGGAAAATGTCTAACGTCCTTGCCTCATTCACACTGCTGCACTCGCTGCGGCTATACACATAACATAGAAACCGCGGAACCACTACCGCAGCGGCTCCAAGCTCGTCCACCATCGATCTGTGTATGTGGAAGGTTGTACTATCGCCATTGGTGTAAAAGGTAAATCAAGGTCGCCGTTCACGAAAATGATGTCAGTTTTCTTTCCAAATTACGAGCCTCGCTCGCGCTCTCGCGCTCGCTGCGGCTAACTACATAACATCACAAAACACAACCAAAAACTTAGCCGGAAAACTTCACGCGCCGGAATCTAGATAGGCCGGTCATCTTGCTTGGAGCTTCTGCGGTAGTGGACCCCAAATTTTCTTTTTTTTAATTTTAAATATCAAGAGGGCTGCCGGTGTGAAAAATGTGAACTTACTAATGGTTAAAATTTGAAAATGCGATAGAATGTGAAAAAATTTGAAGAAAAAAAGGTAAAACGCACAAACCAAATTAAAAACAATCAAACTACTAAATTTGTTTTATACATTTGTGAAGCTGAGATAGGATTGATTTTTGAAGTTTAGTTTTTGAATCTTGCCGTTAAGTACCTTATTCATTTACATTTCATTCATTTACATCATTAAAAAACATACCACAGCACCTACAAAGATAGATGGCTGAAGGACGAAATGAAAGATAATTAAATAGCGCTTCCGTTAGACCTACGATTTTATGACCATCAAATACGCGAAAAACCTGCAAATATAACGTCATAGTTTATTTTACCATCATAACGTCATGGTTTGTTCATTCCTGCACCAACTTTGGCCTTCCAAAGTAAACTTTGCCTGATAAAACTATGACGTCAGGAGCAGTCGGTAATTATGATTAACTTTGTTTTCGGGCCAGCCGTTGTTGACACGTGATATGAACTTTCAGATTGTATATATCCTAGAAATAAACCTTCTTTCCAAAAAAAATAAAGGACGACATAAAAGACGTATAAAGGACGATATATCTTGCCCCATTACTACACATAAAATTTAAAATTGGTTTTGCTTCAAGTGACGTCAAACATTCCGTTTTTGAACACGGAAGTGCGTGGATTGAGCGAGCAGAGTGAACAATTTCGATGTAAACTAAACCTTTTCACTGAGTTTTTCACTTTCTTCGCCATCTTTCATTTATTCTCTCCACCGTAAGGGCTTTCTTTTGGAGGAGTAGACGAACAAATTTGGAAACAAAACAAAAAAATCGTATGTTTTGAATGATGAATATGGCAACCACGCCTGCTGAGGAATGTGATTGACGAACTGTGAGCAATAATTGTTAGTTTGCGTCGAAATAATCATTGCATCGATTTTGTAATGCTCTAGAAACCAAAGAAATTACATGAAGCGTGAATCGACGCCAGTGGAGTGAGCGAAGTGAACGACACGGCTAGTTACAAATTTAAAAAATATTACATATTCGTGTAACAAATTTTAAAGTCACCCGAAAAAAAATCAAATTATGGAGTAATTATTAAGATTTACAATAAAGACGACAAAATTTCTATTGACGAATTGTAAACAGTCGTGTAATATAGACTTATGCGAAAATAAGAAGTAGTGATGTAAAAAAAAATAACGTAGGTATGTGAAAAAAAATTAAAAGAAGGAATGTGAAAAAAAACACCCCTAGGAACACCCCGAATTATGTAGGTACAATAATTTTTGTTTTGCCTGATTAACTTTTTTTTTTTACTTTTGCGGCTTGACACTTTCTGCTTTTGTAGGACTATTTTTTTTCGCTGACCTTTTTTCCTCGGAACTTTTTCCCCTCACATTTTTTAACCGGACTTTTTTCTTCGGGCTTTGTTCTCCAGACCTTTTTTCCTCGGACCTTTATTCCTTTAATCCCTCCTTCTCCCTCCTCCGAAAAAAAAAACCGAGCCGCAACAGGTTTTTTTTCTATGCATCGGTGATATTGAAATTCTGCAGTAATATAAAAGTGGGTACTGGAAAAACGAATCTATTAATGTGTTTCTAAGGTTCCATGATGTAACTTTACATCTTCTTTTTAATTAATCATGTTACTCGTGCGACATCTTTCACACAATTTCTGAAACGGGCTAGTGTCCTAGTAAGCGGATCAATTTTAAATTTGAATTATTAAGTAGTAACCCAAACATGCTGTGCCCTTTTTTTTAGGTCGTTGGTGTACTACAGGAAAATCAGCAAATGAAAGATTTTTGCTGCAAGATTACGGAACAGAAGCAGATGAACGTGTGATCACCTTTTCGACAGACCATTGCCTCCAGCACCTTGCCAATAGTACAACCTGGTACCTAGATGGTAATTTTGCTCAGCCTCCGCCTTGATTTATGCAACTGTACGTGTTACGAGTAAAAGTTCAAGGAGTATTCATAACCGCTGCGTATACACTATTACATAGAAAAACACACGTACGAGGCAATGTTACGCACTCTCGTAGCGCAATGTGAAGATAAAAATCTTTTCCTTGACCCAACTCAAATAAAAATTGATTTCGAAAAAAGTGTAGTTCAGGCAGTGAAAGCAGTCTTTGGTGAAGGAGTGAACGTAAATGGTTTGTTTTTATCACTTGTGTTAGAATACGCACAGGAAAATCCAGGAACTGGGTCATCAGCAAAGATACAGACAAGACGAAGGTTTCAAAAGGTTATGCGGAATGATTGATGGTTTGGCGTTTTTACCACCCGAAGATGTTCGTATGCATAGGTATGGCATATCTCAGAGAAAATACTCCCGAAGGTGCTGAAGACATTTTAGCTTATTTTGGCCACGTATACGTTCCTGTCATTTACAGAAGAGTAAGGAATAATAACGGAATTCTACATCTCCGAAATATTCCAGCAGTGTTTCCACCGGAAGAGTGGAATGTCCATCAAACAACATTAGAAGATGGAGATCGCACCAACAACCAGACGGAGGGTTGGAATCACCTGTTTTCGAATTTGGTGAGCCATAATCACCCATCTATCTGGGTTTTATTAACAAAAATGAGGCAAGAACTTGCAGCTGACGCAACCAAGCACCAACAACGACAAATTGGAACGCTCCCTTTGAAAAAAAAAACGGACAGTTTATGCAGTATTGCAATCACGCCTAAAGGAGCTCTGTCGTGAATACACAACCGGAAACACAGATTTGAGGAACTTTTTAGAGGCCATCAGCCACAATGTAAGATCTATAGAAACCTTTTGATTGCATTGCAACTTAATCCTTGTATATTTTTATGCAAAAATAATTGAAATAATCTGTTATTCATACGAATAAAAAAAAGTGTTTTCAAGTCTATTTTTTATCTCTATTTACTAGTAAAAAATCCTACGTATTAACTTAGGGATTCAAAGACACTTGGCGACAAAACTGAATTTCGAAACTGTTGGACACTTCGACAACGAACTGGTTAGAAAATTAATTTTAGGAATAGTTCGATTTATTTGTACGGTTAAGGGATGCTTAAAATGTTTAGACTGTATTAAAAAAAATACATCTAGTGATGTCATATTATTTTTGTCTAATTATCAAAGTTTCAGGTGGTCTTGGGCCTTTATGACTTGAATTTCGGTGTGGAAAAGACACTGGTTGCTAAAAACATCGGATTTCAGCCAGGGGTGGATTTAACTGGGGAAGGGCCTGTTGGGGGTTGCCCCCCGCCCCCCCATCCCCGGCATCCGATATTAAAGATTAATTTTGGTAAAACAGGCCGTCTCGGGCCACTTCAGCTATCAATGCCGGTCCTTTCGTTTCAGGGGTGAAATATGGTGGATATATGAGCAGGAATCTAGGGGAAAAAAGCATCGGGGAAAAAAACCTGTGGAAATAAAAGCCCCCGGGAAAAAAAAAAGCGAAAAAAATCTGGTAGAAATTCTACACAAAAATACTACCTTTAAATATGTGGTACAATAGTCTTATCTCGAAATACTGTCAGCACGTCCGGCATGCTAATAAGCAAGACTAATTGCATTTGTTCTGACCAACCAACACCAGGAATTACATAACACCAAGCTTCACTTATTACGAACGATTTATTCGCTGTTGCTAGATTTTATTTCCTCATTTTTTATATACCATATCAAGGGTGAATTAATAAAGCATACGCATGAAGCATATTTCCTCCTGACCATACCTATTTTTTTTGGTAACATGGGAGGGGAGAGGGGGAACAACACACTTCGAATAAAAGTACCAAAGATATATGCAGGGAAATATCGAATAATTAAAAAAAAAATTAAAGGAATTTTGAGTAAACTTATGTTTTCCCCAATTTTTTTTAAATTGTCCATAGTCGATCAAATTCAATACTCCCCCCCCTCCTTCCCCAGTTACGGAATTTGTAGAAAATGTTGGATTCTCGACGCCCCCCCCCCCCCTTTCTATATCAGTTTTGGTGGAAACTTCGTGATTTCACGAATTTTCTCTTACTGACGACAACTTTTTTCCTCACCACTTTCCCGGTAAATGAATTTCGGAGGAAACTTGAGACTTCGAGTTTTCCTTTAAATGATTCTAAAGCAACCTTGGTCGTGCAACAATCAGCACACGGAACTAAGTTTAGGCAGTAGTTTTTGGTGATTTTACACCAGATTTGTCTTGCAATTTTTTCCTCCATCGGCTTTATTTTCCGCAGATTTTTTCATGCAGATTTTTTTTATCGGCTTTTTTCCTTCTGCTTTTTTTCTGGTTTTTTTTTCCGGGGCTTTCTTTTCCAGCGGATTTTTTCCCATCAATCTTTTTTCCAGGCTTTCTTTTTCCGTGCTTCCATAAAACACAGCAGAGAAGATCAAAATAAAAAGGTTCTCAGAATTTTATGGAAGAAAAGGAGGGGCATTGCGGCTTGCACCACAAGTCTTTTGCCTTGAATCCGCCACTGATTTCAATCTACTTTAGTTCACATTTAAAAAATATTTTGATCGTATTTATTCTGGGGATATTTTTTCCTAGGTATTTTTACCTAGATTCTCACGACAGCGACCATTCTCGGTGGTCTGACCGGGTGCAGGCGCCCCCCCCCTCCCTTCCTGGTCCTCGCGGGTCGGTTATCTGCTCTGAGTCATTTGGCCCCTGGCTTAGCAAGTGGGGTCCTAAGTTTCGCCGTCCAGTTAGGCACAGCTCTAGCAGTGGTGGGCGTATCGACCCTCTGTGGTGGACTCCAGTTTGTAAGACTGCTGTCTGTGATAGACGCAGGGCCTGGCGTTGTTTCGTCTCGGATTCTTCTGACCTTAGGTGGTTTGATTTTTTTGGGGATCGCAAGAGAGACTTGTTTTATTTTGAGGAGGGAGAAGGACAGCTTTGGCCACAGGTTGTTCGAACGTGTTTCTGACGGCATGTCTCTATCGGAGGTCTGGGCCTTGGTCCAACCTCAAGACGCTATGTTGTCGGTTTCCTGGGCCTTGGATGGTGATAGTGTCCTTCGTGGGCCTCAACTTGCGAATGCATTTAATGCTAATTTTGCTACCGTGTATGGAGGCCCTCTTCCACCACCAGTTGTTCCCACTGAAGACACTGCTTGGCTGTCCCTCCCACAGAGTGAGCTCATGGCTGCGCTTAAGGCCTGCCGTCCTGGTAGCTCTCCGGGAATTGACAGAATTACTTATGAATAGTTGAGGAATTTGGGTCCGGACGGCCTTGCCGAACTGCTTGTTTTTCTTCAGAGTCTGTATGATGATGCCACTGTGCCATAATCCTGGCTTTTTTCGCTGCTACCCCGGTCATGGGAAGGGGGAGGCCGAGAGCAGCAATTTCTAGTTACAGGCCGATTGCACTTCTTTCCTGACCTAGGAAAGTGTATGAAAGAATACTAGTTTGCAGACTGATCCACCAAGTTGAAAGTGCTGAAGGTCTTTTCAAAGCCCAGTACGACTTTCGGAAGCACAGAGGGGTGCAAGATGCCATGCTGTATCTTGAAGCGGGCATAAGAGAAGCCTGGGTCAATGACTTCGCTCGCTCATTCCGCATCGTTTCGCTCTCCTCCCCCCCATTTAATTTGCCGTTCGGTCGGTAGTTGGCATCGTATGTTCGCGCTGCTGGCCGTTGCGTTCCGGGCGCAGCTACTATCTCAGCGGGCCTTGGCTGCTACTTTTATAATTTGTCGTTCCATCGATAGATGGCGGAGATGGCATCGTATGTCCTGCTTGCTACATCCGCATCTTGTGTTATTATATATATAGATATTGCTTTTTACCACCTGGAAGTGGTCAGAACCCGGAAGGGTGTCGAGCCACTGACACCAGGACTGGAGGGTAAATAAGTTAGAAACAGGAGAGTGAATATGTGGGAAAATGAAGTTTACGGGCAACGTTTAAGAAAAGGAATGCAAGGGCTGATTTCAGCATGCAAAGGAAACCCGCCAACGTAGGCTGGGAGACAACTTCGACATGCAAAGCATTCCAAATTGGAACTGTCTGTATGGAAAAGAAGTTGCGACGACAATCAAGTAGTGAACCCTGAATAGTCAGCTTCCATGGATGTCCTCTGGATGAAAGTTTATGCTGGCATAAATCAAAAAAAGGTAGGTCGACCGAAGTCAAGCCGTGAAGGATCTTATAAGTCAGTATAAGATCAAACCTAATTCTGCAGAGCTCAAGTGGTTCGAGGTCTGCCCTTTTCAATTGTGCCGAAGGTGTTAGGTCTCGGAGACCAGGCAAGCCCTTAGTAAACCGGTGTTGCACCTACTCAATCAGGTAAATGTCCTTGAGAAGGCCAGGGGACCAGACCGAGGTAGCATACTCGAGGAGAGGTCGTACGAAGACCTTGAAGGTCTTGTTACACCTTGGTAGCAAGGTTACCAGATGTAAAGCATCTGTTTACGATACCCAGACAGCAAAAAGCTAAAGCACTGACCTTCTGACATTGCAAGGATGGCTTTAAATCCAGGGTAAACCAAACACCCAGGTCACGTACTTCGAGTTCAGATCGCAAGGGTAGATTTTCTAAGAAGTAGAGATGGCCAGTGTTGCGGCCCCAAGATGGAACGAATGGCACTTTGGGATCGAAAGAGGCAGCTGCCAGGTATGCGACCAATCAGCAACTCTCACAATCTCGGTTTCTAGTGCATCAGAGCATTCATCTGTGAGGACTGCTGGCCCGAGTTTTAGATCGTCAGCAAACTTAAAGCCTGTACTGTTTTCGTTAGTAAACGTGCGTTAAGATAGATTACGAAATGGATGGGCCCCAGGACGGACCCCTGTGGTACCCCACTAGAAACCCTCACAGGTGAAGAGTGAACCTTCAATACAAACCTGCTGAGTACGGTTACTTAAAAAAGCAGAGATCCAGTTCAAAAGATCCCCACCTATTCCACTCGCACTAAGCTGAAGCAGAAGTTTACGATGTATGACAGACTCAAATGCCTTCTTAAAATCGAAATAAATGATATCATAAGGGATGCCAATGTCAAGAGCGGAAGAAGTGCAAATAAAAGTTGATGGGTAGAGGAGCGGCCAGGCATAAAGCCAAATTGATCGGGACGAACAATGGAAAACTCATGGAGGAACAATAAAACATGGTCTCGAACAATGGACTCCATGATTTTACAGGCCACGCAGGTCAGGGCAATAGGACGGTAATTCTGCACATCCGAAGGAGAAACAATCACGCAGCAACGAGTGGAGACAACCGCATGGAGCCTAGAACTGGCTTCAGGCACTTCACGGAATACTCACAGAGCCATGCGTCAAACTGTATGGCACACAAGGTTCAACTTACCCCCAAAAATGTCGATACAGCCGGAGCAATATGGGGAAGGATTGGGTCACCGTCGCTGACTTTTTGACATGGTTGATATTGCCTGATTAGAATACACTATGGTGTTGCTTGGTGTTACACCTAAACTCAGGACTACCGTGATGGCGCTTCTTGGCCATCAGCAATTTGCAACGAAAGTCAATGGCTCATGGTCCTCTGTTCTAGCTACGGATGGGAGGCTCCCTCAGGGGAGCTGCCTTAGTCCTGTTTTGTTTTCAATTGCCATCAACGAGGTGCTTGTCGCATACGCAGACGTTGTGGCTGTGTGGTTGACTGGTAGTGATCTACCAGCGTTCCTATCTGCTCTGGAAACTGCAATCGGTTTTGGATACCATCTGCTGACTGTTCGTGGCTTGGCTCGTTCCAGCCATAAAACTGAACTGATGATTTTTCAGCGGGGCGTCAGGACATCGGGTTTCATTGTTGTTCTATTCCTTCGAAAGAGAAGGTGAGATACCTCGGATTTTGGCTTGACCCGCGGCTTGAGTGGGTCCATGATGTTAACGCCCTGAAAAATTCAATCTCTACTCGGCTTGGCATTTTTAAGTCGGTTGCAGGCAACAGGTCGGTTGCTAAGAGAACCACTGTTAATGGGCTCTACAAAGCGTACATTCGTGCTTGCACTGATTTCCACATCCTGTTGTGGCTCACTTCTACTAAGTCCATGAAAGCTATCCAGGGGTGCCTTTGAAAATTGACCTAGGTAACTTAGGTTGCGAAGAAACACGCTGATGCATGTACTAATTGTGTAATGTGTAGGTCGTGCGAGATATCATGTCATAATCCCCTGATCTAGCTTAATCTTAGACGATTCCTGTACATATGGCATTCAAATTACGCTTCAGGTAGTAACCTAAACAACCGAACAAACCTTGGTCGCCGAGCTTGGTCCCTGGGTAACTGGGGGGATAGGGGGCTAACACTGCAAACGAATCGACTGTCGACCAATCAGAAACTAGATAGAAACAAGAAACAAGGGGGGGGGGGG
>JAHWFP010156931.1:63789-79449 GCA_023313725.1 Lithobius niger | reverse complement strand
TAGTTTTTGTTTTGCTGGAGAGAGGACTTCAATCATATGATGATAGACTGCAAACAAAAGCGTGCCGTCAAAAAGGGGGTTATATGATTGAAGTTTCACTTTACTTGTTAAATGTACATGGATACAAATTGATAATTTTTAATTAAAATAATCAAATGTACAATTGAGAAAATTGCATTTGTTTAAGTGCTGTTGCGATTTACGTTTTTAATATATGATTGGTAAAGCACAACAGCACTTAAACAGATGCAATTTTCTCAATTGTACATTTGAGTATTTCAATTAAAACTTATCAATTTTTATCCGTGTACATTTTAACAAGTGAAACTTCAATCATATAACCCCCTTTTTTACGGCACACTTGAAGTTTTTGTTTGTAATCAGTGTACCTTTTTTGTGGCTATGGCGTTGCGCTACAAAGGTTTATGCGTGTAGTTCAGGTCAGCTCTGAAAGCTTGAATCTACGAATTAGATATGTCATTCTATTGCTTCTAGCTGCCAATTTCGAGGCCGGAGCCTCGAAATTAGCAACGTAGCTTAGTTTGGTTTGAAACTATAAGAGTTTAGCTGCAACGCGGATTCTTTCATTCATTCATTTTATTGTCAGGAGCCATGGTGCAGAACCGGATTCTTTCATTTACCCATTAACAATCAATTTTTTTTTAGCAAAGACATAACACGTGCACGAAGAATGGATCAGGCGTTTGCTGAGTGGCATTGTTGCCTAATTACGATGGCTACAAGTTACAACAATGTAAAACAATCAAACTGGTCGTCCAGGGTCCCATAACTGGCGAGTGGTGATTGTAATTTATTTGTTAGCATGGGCGCATGGCTGCGGGCCAGGGCCCCGAATAAAGAAAATTCACTCCTGTAACTTCGAAATGGCTCAACCAATTGAAAAAAGTGGTCTCCGTGAGGATGAAGCCCAAGAAAATTTCTGGCTTAGGTCATGTTTCAGATTTTAGGTAGGTCCAGTAGTTTTTTTTCTGAAACGGTGTCAGCGAAGAACAACAACAACAAATGAACAGTTTTTAAGTTTACGTATGGCACAGAATAATATAATTTTTGGTATAAATACCTTCAACACCTATCTACTATCTGGCCACGTTTGGTCGAAATATATTGAATAGGAACGGAGATATTAACACTAGTTTTAGTTTTGCTGGAAAGAGGACTTCACTCGTACATTACACAACGTGTATGATGCGTTTAGCTGGTACACGGATTCTATCAATTTCAATTTATTTTCCAGAGCCATGTCGATTCTACCAAAGGGTTTCAAAGGGTTTAACGAGCGTTAACCACTCCTGGTTATCTGCCCGAAGCTCTAAGGCCCACCAACCACCATTCTACCATTTTACTATCAACAATCAAATTTTTAACAAAGACATAACACGTGCACGAAGAATGGATCTAGAGTTTACTGAGTGGTATTGTTCCAAAATTACAATGGTTAAAACAATCAAACTGATCATTCAGGGATACGTAACTACGGAATGGCTCGACTAATCGAAAAAGTGGTCTCTGTAAGGTTCAAGGCCAAGGAAATTTCTGGCTTAGATCATGTTTCGGATTTTAGGAATGTGCAGGTAGTTTTTTCTGAAACCGTGTCACACAAGAACAAGTACAAAACAAGAAGTGAACAGTTTTCAAATTTACGTGTGGCTTCCTACCTTTACTCTTGCACGGAATTGCAGAAAAGTTGGTATAATTATACCTTCTGTACCTATCTACTATCTGTTCAAGTTTGGTCGAAATATATTAAATAGGAACCGAGAAATTAATAGTTTTAGTTTTGCCGGCGAGTGGACTTCAATCACATTAGAGACAAGGGGGGTAATCCGCCACTAACCTTGGTACTAAGAATGCGGTCATAAAACTCCGTTCACACGTTAAATTAGCAGTTTTATCATTCTGCCATGCAATTATTTGAAATTAATAAGTTTACACTGTTACTAATAAAATCTTGTGTTTGTAAATGTCATTGAATATTTAAAGGAACCTCTCACCAACTACAACAATGTTTCTGTCGTCAATGCTGTCCAGGCAGCGGAAGGCTCAAGAGTTTTGAAAACCTTTTTAACAAACGACTTGACAACTGATAATTTGTTTTTACCAGAGCACGGACCCGGGCACTGTTATTTTTACACCTGCACCGCCCTTGATCTACAGCAGTTTTTCGCATATTTGCGGGTCAAAAATTAACGTTTCAGCGATGAAAATAGGCCTATGCGAAACGTAACTCAATTATACTTCATTTAGCACTACTCTCATCTTTACAGGCGCCTTAGATTCGGAGGAGCAGAGGTACACACACGGCCATCGTACGTTTTTAATGATCCGGACTCGTTCGTTTTTGAAGCTGTCATTATCGATGTTGGTGCTTGTTTTAGGTTTTAAAAGGCTTATTAGAGTAAAAATGCTTCTTACAAAAAAACTTTTACTTCTTACCCCAGAGTTTAAAATCTTACCAAACAAGTGTACCATTGTTATTATGCTGACAATGTTGTAATTGTTTGCAAAGCTTATGAATTCAGTTGATGTAGACTTAAAAGTAAAATGGTACGTCAGGCCTGAGAGGGTGCTAAATGCACGATCTGTAATTGTATTAAATCCACAATTTTTCTTTTTTTAATTCAAGATTAATCAAAATGGCATACAATGAGGATGACTTGCTTCTTTTTTTCTGTTTTTTTTTTGTTTCGTGTGCTTTGTGCTTATTATTTGAATTTCTTTAGCAATTATTTTGATCTTGCTTTAACATAGCATTCACACAATCCATTGTTGTACTGGATCACTGGGTAAACAGGGTAACATTTTTTAGCTTGGTTACTAGGTCTAAGTAAAATTGACTAGTGTTACCCAGTGTCCCCCAGCTACACAATTGTATTTGTGGAAATCCCCTTTGGCTAAAATAAGTTGGGATTGGCTAAAATTATAAAATAAGTAGGGATTTCCCTCAGGGCTTGGATCGCACTAAAATAAACTTTTTATTTCTGGAAAGCCCAAGAAAATAATTGCAACCGTACTGTAGCCGTAGGTTGTGAGGCATGAATGTGAAAAATGTTATTTAGTTTGCCTGTGACAATATGTAACAAAGGTATCGACTATCGTGTGACGATGACTATCGTGTTAACTAAAGCTACTTCAGGCTGCAGCGCTAACGAGCACACCATAAGAAATTTATCACATAACCTACTTAAAATAAAATCTTGGTTCTTGAATATTGGACACCACAATGACAAAAAAAAACTGGTTGCAACTTCCAGTTCAACGTCAAATATTTCTGATGAATTACTGCGATCAAAAAGTAAAATAAAACAAGCGGCTACAGCGACTACCTAGTCGCATCCAGTCTTCTATATAGTTCTGCCACTATCAATAGTGAGGCACACTTCTCTATCACGCATTGCAACAGCTATCTCTATTATCATGGGTATCTACCTATCTACCTATGCTACCTACTATTATATAATCTAAAAGCAGTAACCATCAGAATTGCCCGTTAAAAATAGGTTAGCTTTTAGGCTTATTTTACATTTTAGGCGTAATTGTCAGCAATAACGTTATTTTAGACCTAATTTTCATTTTTTAGGCCTAATTTTTGTAACGGCAGTTTTAGTTTCGTAAGTAGCAGACAGGCCTAATGGAGAATTTCGTTCGATCATAAGCCTATTCATTCATGCAACAATGCGACAAGACTCTTTTAAACGTAGCTAAAATGTTTTTGTTTTTACGGCTGCGTTAATACAAATCCTTAGAATTTCAATTCGACGATGAAATGTTATTATTTAATTTAGTTCTATCGAAGATGTCTATTAGCTATAAGGAGGTAAGGATGTTTTAATTTGCCATGTTCTTTAACTTTTGACACTGAATCTAATTCTAAACAGTGGTCGTCTCTATCTGGTACCGTTGCGAAGTTGAAAAAAGCGACGGACGGACAAAGTCGTTGCAATAGTCTTCTCAGCCGGTACGGCTGTACAGAAGACTAAAAGAAAGTCATACATGAAAAACTAAAGCTAGTAAATGGGCCACCACGCTGAAAATGGTTTGGTCTTTCAAAGTAGCGATTCAACAGACCAAAATGTTTGACAAATTAATATCACTGACTAATACTTCACTCGTTAAAGACAAAACTAGCGTAACCATTTGCGGCATTGGTGAAGTTTTTCATTTAAAGCAACATACCGCTTGCCTTATAATCTTCCGCCTGCCTTACAACAGCTACGCGTCGATCGCATCCACGCATTTATCATAGTCAAGGTCAATTGAGACAGCAGTTTCGTTCCTCGCAGCGAAAAACGTAGCTACTATCTCAGTTGGCATTGCGTCTAGTAGACAAGCCAGTGTGAACGCATTTAATTGTGTCGTCACAAACCGGAATGATTCTCGTATTTTAAAATCACAATCTATAATTTTCTAGGCTAGTGTCTTTTCATTTTGCTTCGGCGATCTATTGGAATAATTAATTTTAATTTTTACCGCACTATTCTTTTAGATTTTTGATCTCATGGTAATTATTAGAAAATTAGTACAGAGGGGAGCAAAAAGTTTGGTATGCTAACAATAATCAAATACAACAATTAAGATTTGCGGTATTGTTATGTTCCATTGCATTGAACAGAACAATGTCGAAATTCTTAAGTGTTGTAAATGATCATTGTTAGCACACCAAACTTTCTGCTCCCCTATGTACACACACACATGAAAAGTCATGATTAGTGTTAAGTGCACAATGCATGATATACTGCGGGACGCAGTAAATAAAGTTAACAATTATTCAACAGAAAATCTCCTAGACGCCACATTTTAAAACGGATTTTTTAGCAAGGGAAAGGCTAACGGTAGGTAAATAGACCTTTGGGGCCGTACTTGATGTGCAGGATCGAGAAAAATGGCGCTCGGAGGTATATCCCTTTAACCTCTGAATTAATACACTCGGCAGGATTACCTCTGCAAATGTTTTGGTATGTTCGCACCATGTCTTTAAAATTCTGAACCATTCTCAACTTGAGACAACATAATATATGGGATTAACATTTTTTGACCCGCATTAACTTCCAGGTAGTTAGGTCAGATGAGGAATTGGAACCAGCATTCACTTGGTTTGGAGATGAGGACACTGACTGCTGAGCTGTTGTACTCGTTTTGCTCAAGTTCCCCGGGGCCCCCATCACAAAGCTTGCGGTGTGCCGAAGGACTTGTATGTTTTGTAGCTGTCCCCGTTTGCTGGGGACAGCTACACATCAGGCCTAAGAGGGTTGTAAATGCACGATCTGTAATTGTATTAAATCCACATTTTTTTTCTAATTCAAGCTTGATCAAAATAGCATAAAATGAGGACCATAGGCTTTTTTTCAGTTATGTGGTTTTGTGGGAACCCAGCAACTCGGCATACCCCATTAATTCCCGAAAATTCAGTGCATGATAAATAACCAAACACCCATGTACTGCAGTGCCATTTCTCATCAATGCATGGTTTAACTGAACAAACTACAAACAGAAATAGCACGTTTTTTTTTTTATTAAACAAGCCAAACTTGTTTACATGAGAACTGTTACTTTGTTCCATTCTTATCAAAAAACGATAGACACTGTAAATGTGACAAACAAAAAAACTTGAGACAAGTTCAAATCTAGGTACAACTGTACCACTTGAAAATTGTCCTACGAGTTTGCACAAACTCATTTAATAGAAAGGAGTAAAAATAGATTAGTATGCCTAATACGTAATTGTGTGGATGCCAATGTTGCCAACATTCGAAATGAACGGGCGCTCTTCATAATCAGCAAACCACTTCAATATTGCCAACATTCGAAATGTATGGGCGCTCTTCATAATCAACAAACCACTTCAATGCCAGAACGTCTATAGGATATATAATAAAAGCTATCCGCATCAGCTACAACGATTTAGTAACGATTTACTACCGATTAACAAATTTTACAAATGTAAAGGGAACCAATAATATAATGATACATGGTGTGCAAAAGTCTGGAGATGCCTACTGTCATTCTACTAACCACGAAAATGTACATACATATTATGGGTCTGGGGACATGTAGTGATGCTAGTTTAAATGATCTCGGAATGGTCCTTCAAGGTCATCACGATGCTAAATTGTGAACTACACGTCGTAGAACATTGGTGTAAATTGGAAAGTTGTAGAGAATCGTTGCTACAGTATAAAACAGACGATTAGGCCAGGATTTATCCTCCAGAAGTTAGTCTTAATAGCTTCACTGCATGTCTTCAGGATGTCAAGCAGAGAAGGCACCGTACTGAACGAAAGTATTGCAGCAGTACCGTACGGGATACAGAAAGAAGTTTTTTTTCTTTATCTATATCCATAAACGTGTTGCGCGTTTTCAACACAATTGGGAAGTGGTTTTCTGTAGCATGCATAAGTTCATTTACACATGGGGAAGGGGGGAAGGTTTACTGTATATCATAAAAGAAATGAACATGCAACACTCATTTGGACAAATACTCTCCCTCCACCAATACATGATTGACACGACTGATAATAAAACGAATCAACCTAAATAAACCCATTTGCTTTAAATAAAACAACATTACCTAAAGCCATTATCTGTCTTACCCCTCCCCACTCAAGGAAAGCTTTTCAGCTCCCCCCCCCCCATGTAACCGAACATATTCAAGCTTTATGAAACCACTTTCCAACTTTGTGGAAAACGCACCACACTTTTCTGGATAGGCAGAAAGCCTCTATCTGTAACATGTACTACTGCGATACTTTCGTTTAGTACGACACCTTCTCTGCTGGACATCTTGAAGACATGCAGTGAAGTTATTAAGGCCAACCTGTCTGAAGGATAACTCCTAACTAATGGTCCTAATTTTCATTCTATTTTTTGTTTTAGCATTGGCTTACGGTTCTCTACAAATTTCAATTTACACCACTATTCTACGACGTGTAGTTCAAAATTTAGCATTGTGATGACCATGAAGGACCATTTCAAAGTCTTTTAAACTAGCATCACTACACACCATCTGACCCGTAATATATGTATGTTACTATATATGTATGTTTTGTGGATCCCTCTCAGTCGAGTTCGAATGGCAGCAGGCTTCACCAGGCTCCTCAAAAAGATCAAACCGTCTGCTGTTTAGATTAAAAATTAGATTTAAAATAAATAAGAAAGAAGTTGGTTGTTAGGAAGGGCACCACCCTTACATTATGGAAAGCAGGGGGCCAGAAATGCCGATGGCTTAGCCAACCATAATTTTCTCAAGACTAGAAGTTAGTTATAAATTTAGAATGGGGGTCCTAATGTTAAATTTCAAGCTAAACTAGTAACGAATACGAAAACTACCATTTGCCTGGCATGGCAACCTTCCGACCGTGACATCTCCACTCCCGACCGGCATGACCCTTCTAGCGTGAGAACTGAGCTGTGTTAAAGATTTAGATCTGCTTGGGGTTTTTATGCTAGTGTGGGGGATCCAGCCAGACCAAGCGCGGACGTCGAGGAGAGCTGCACCCTGCTGATTGGCCGAGGGCCGAGAGAACAATGGAAAGTGGGAGGAGAATTCAGTTTCACAAACGGTTTGTTTGGAGCAGCTTTGAAGGATACAATGCTTGAAAAAAGAAGGTGCATTTCAAGTTTTACTTGATTAATAAAGTGAAAAGCGTTGGATTTAAACTGTTTGACTTGCAATTAATAGAACGAAGCTCAGATCTTTTTATGGTATTAATTGAAGGAAAGCTAGATGGTTTGCTTTGAGAATGGTGGTCGAAGTCGGAGTTTGGATAGAGAATTAAACAAACTATTTACAAAAAAAATTCGTATCCGGTAAAATTGCCGTTAATTAAAATCGCTCTAGGTAGGGTTCAAGGGGCAAAAGATTAGATAAACTATTTTAGTGAAATGCTATAACGTATTAAAATAAGTTTAAAATTATTCAGCAGTGAATGAAGTTTGAGGTACACGGACATTTTTATGGCATTTGCGATCATCAAATAAAATAAAAAATATCCTAACATTGTCTGTATTCAACATGTATGTGATGTTAAGTGCCGTTTGAGAGCCCCTCCTATTAACACAACTAAGCTAGTGTTTTTAGGCTTTTTGCCTGAAATGACAATGATGATTTTTTCAATAATGGTGACCGGAAGTTGCGAGCGCTACGGCTCAGTTTGGAACATTTTTCAAACTGCTGTAAATAAATAACTAGATGGAATTTTACAATTCTGTTTCCACAGAAATGAAACTGGAGTGTAGGGCTATTAAGGGATGAAAATTGTGGTCAATTTGGTCCATTATTGGTGGATATTATGCTTGGCGACGGACCGAGGTCTTTTGGTACTTGGGCGCTCAAGAAAAAAAAAAGTGTTCGTTGTCAAAAACGAGTGTTTTTGATTATTGGAGTCCGGGTATCCTCTCCAATCTGGTTTCATGGTAATCCATCTTTGCAAGGTTCAGCCTTTTAGAAGGGGAGACTTTAACAGACCAAAACACTCGCAGAGCTAATCCCACTGAATTCAGGGATTAAATGATAAACTTCACCATTTCTACTTTAGTATAGCTTGGCTCATTATTCAGATTTTAGGTAGGTGCAGTAGTTTTTTCTGAAACGGTGGCAGAACAAGAAGAACAACAACAAGAAACTAACAGTTTTCAAATTTACGTGTGTCTCTCGATCTTTATTCTTGCACAGAATTGCACGATTTTTGGTATAAATATACTTTCCATACGGAACTAATCTACTACCTGGCTAAGTTTGGTCGAAAAATTGAAAAGGAACGGAGATACTGTTTTGAGTGAGTACTGGAGTGAGAACTTGAACATTATATATATATGTATATATATATACTCGGCAGCCGAGTATGATGAGAGAGAGAAGATACAGATAATCATGCTTGTACAGTTACAGTTCAAAATCCCCCTTTTTTTTTATGACTACTGTATTAAATTAATTTGTATACAAGTGCACCTTACGATATAGATAGTTTTTTCGATTTAAGGCAGAGCCAGGCACAATCATGGTTGCTCGGGCGGGAGAGGAGAGAGATAGCAGCAGCCCAGGGGTGCCTAAATTCCACACTGTTCCAGTATCAGTTAAACCACTTCCAGAAAGCTCATCCTTATTTTCCTTTTGTGGAGCCCCAAGAATTGTCTGAAGTGTAAATGTTTAAGGCCAGGAAAGGCATTAGAAGGGGCTCTGACCCAGACCCCATTGGGGAGCTCAGTGCTCCCCAACCCCTATCTGGTGTGGATCCTCCCTCCTCCCCCTCCCCAACAAAACGCACTTCGTTGCATCCCTGCAGGTGCCTAATATTCATATATCCAGGGAGGTGCACGCGGGAGGGGGGGGGGGCTCGAGCCCCTGCCCTCATGGCAAAGTGCCCCTTTTTTTCTGAAAAAGTGACCTTTTTATGGGAGCGGTGGTGTAAAAGAGCCTAAAAATCACAAAAAAAGACAATAACTGCTACGAAAGTGGTGCAAAGAGGCACAGAAATGGTTAAAATCCCACAATAAGGGGGTATTAAGAGGTTAAAACACCAAAAAAAAAAAGTCCCCAGAAAAAAGTAAGTTTACCCCTGTCCTCTCGGGGGCCTGTGCACGTCCCTGCATATATCCATTACCTTTTTTAATAGCATTCTCCTTCTCTCAATGCTGTTCAATCTAGAGAAAATAAATCGAAAATGTCCTTCCGGTTCGCTACCTACTGCGCAGATGTACTGTGCAGCCTCCTTCACATAATAGTCGAAGCGGAGCAGCAATGCTCACCTTTTCGATCCTCTGTCGTGCCCAAATGGCGACTAGAGGGGAGGACGGCGGGACAAAGATAATGTATATTTTCAACAAGCAATAGAAACCAAAATCAACCAGGTAACACTGGTATTTTGGAGTTTCTAGTTGCCTTGAAATATCCATTACCTTTTTTAATAGCAGTCCCATTGACTTTGGGAGTGGTTCCCTTCACAGAATGGTAAAGTATGTATAAGGGGTTACAGTATAGGACAGGCTGCAACGAATGGCCCGATGCGGTATAGTCCTATAGCATGGTGGGACATGTCACGGAGGTAGTGAGAGGTAAAGACAGTAGGATGCCTCCAGGAAGCAGCCTCCATTAATTTCAGCTAACAGGGATGTTACTTAATGAGCCCATGAGGTGGAAATGGCACGAAGTTCGTGGGCTGTTATTCTGATGCCTACTGTGACACAGTTGATGTCTAGCGCTTCATAAGCTTGAACGATGACACTCTTGAGCCAGGTAGCGATCATCCGTGCGGAAGTTGTTCCCGTTTTGTTACCAAAGGGGAGGAAAAGTTGAGAACGATTCTTGCGGATACCTGATGGTAAAAGCGGATGGCTCGGACTGGGCATAAAGTCCTTTCATCATCATCCCCCAGGATGTTGGAGAGAGAGGGAATGATGAAAGGATGAGTATGCTCGTTGGGTTTCTGTGTCTTGGCTCGGAAGGAGGAATGCGGAGTTAGGGTAACTCCAGTGTAGCAGGTTGGAAAAAACAATCTTTTTCGGTAACTGACAAGGCTTGACGTTCACTACAACAGAGGCAAGCTGCCAAGGTAACCAGGAATACAGTTTTCCTAGTAAGGTGACTCAAGCGGAAGGAGGCCGTAGGTTCGTATGGTGGAGCCATTAGTGCTGCTAGTACTATGGATAGATCCCAGTCGGGGAATTGTTTGCTGATGCGGGGTCTGTCCAAGTGTAAGGAATGTATTAAGGATGAAATCCTGTAGTCTGTGAGGAGGTTCGTGTTATCTGCTGCTTTAACGACTGCATTTAGTGCAGACCTATAAACTAGAATCGTGGATCCCCTTAAGCCACTTTTGAATAAGGTAGTGAAGAAGCGGAGGAGGTCATGTATAGAGGATTGATCGGGAGAACTTGTTCTGTGATACACCAATGAAGCCATCGCTTCCAGTGGCTGTCGTATATCTTATTGGTAGAGGCACGGACAGCGCGTGAGGCGATACGGACGGCCTCGTCCTTAAGAATGCCTGGTGTGCGGAGGAGTTGGATGATAGCAGCCACCCGTGAGGGTGTAGTGACCGGAGGTTGGGATGTAATATCAGACCGTTGTGTTGGGACAGTAGGTTCGGCCGAGACGGTAGTTGACGAGGAGAGTGTATGAGGAGGCTGAGAAGCAGCGGGAACCATGCCGCGGCCGGCCAGGAAAAAGCGCCCCTGACAGCTGGCGATTTTGCGCAGAACAAGTGGGAGGAGGCGAGGAGGGAGGAAAGCATATGCATGAAGATGGTTCCAATCCAAGGTTAGTGCATCCACAGCCCACTGGGTTTGAGATCTGGTAAAGGACTGACGAACAGGGGAAGTCTGGCATTGAACCTCGTGGCAAAGAGGTCTACCATTGGCTTCTGCCAGAGGAGGAACAAATTGTGGCATATTGTAGGATGAAGCGTCCAATTGCCGGTGGGGAGGGGGGGTGGGTCTTGCGGCGTAATAGGGGTCTGCTATTACATTCATTGTCCCTGCGATGTGTAGGGGTAGGAGGCAAATGCGGTGGCGGATGCAGAACCGGAAGATTTGCGAGGTGATGTGGTGTAGGGATAGGGAGGGTGTTCCGCCTCCCTTACGGAGGTAGGCAACAGCAGTGGTGTTGTCTATGTGGACTTGTACAATTTGTCTCGTCACATGTTCTTGAAAGTGTTGCAGGCCCAGGAGGACTGCACATAGTTCGAGATGATTGATGTGGTCTGTTGTATCGGTTGGCCAACAATTGGAGATAGTGAGGTTGTCGATGTGAGCTCCCCATCCTGTTTGGGAGGCGTCTGTAAATAGGTGTAGTTGAAGCGGAGGCTCATGGAGGGAAACCGTTGCAGTGAGATTGAAAATATCCATCCACCACCGGAAGGTGTCGATTGGGAAGGATGGGTTGAGTTGTTGCGGTGGGAGATTAATGCCGTCCGAGGGTTGCCCCAATGAAGGAAACGGTAATGGTGCAGAGGGCGCGCCATCCATCTTCCGTAAGGGACTAGGTCTGCAAACGAGTCTATTGTACAGATAACGGAGGCAAGGTCTTGGAACGTGTGGAGCGGCGTGAGTAGGAAGGACGAGTAGGAAGGTGGTGTTCTATTCATTCTAGAGACGGCATGACACATGCCGTGCGGAGGTCGAAGAACGAGGAATACGAAGGATTGAGCTGGTTGAAGGCATGACTTTGGAGGTTTATACGGAGTTTTAGATGGTGAAAAAGAGACACGAAGGCCCGTAGGTTGGTGATTAGGGTAATGGGGTGTGGATGAGGGAGGAGACAGTCGTCGAGGAAGGCGTGGATACGGATGCACTTGGTGGAGGCAGGCAAGAACTGGTTTCATAACCATAGTAAAAATTCGTGGGGCGGCGTTTAATCCAAACGGTAGGCAAAGGAATTCGAAAATGGTTCCATCTAGTAGAAAACGGAATAGGTGGCGGACAGAGGCATGAAGTGAAATGTGAAGGTATGCGTCCGCTAGGTCGAGGGAGATTGTCCAGTCGTTTAGTTAAAGTGATTCTCGAATGGAGCACACTGTTTCCATTTAAAAGTGTGGATTGAGAACAAATCGGTTGAGTGGCTTCAGGTTGAAAATTAGGCGAGTTTCACCAGTTTTCTTTTTGCAAAGGAAAATGTTCTGTAAAAACCTGGAGTGAACGGAGGTATTACAATCCGGATGGCTTTCTTCCGGAGGAGGGCTGTTAGTTCTGCTCGAAGCGGAGCGGAGGATGTTGATTCCAGGTCCCATGGTGGATCTTTCACCGGAGGTTGAAGGGAAAATCTTGGCTTGAAGCCATTGAAAATAATTGAAAGGATCACTGGGTCGCAGGTTATCATCTGCCAGGGTTTGGCGTGATGTCTAAGGCGTCCCCCTTCAGCTTGTGGGGGAGGCGGAATGTCAATAATTGTCACGTCCCCTATGCCGGGGCAGGTAGGAGGATCGTCGTTTCTGATCGGGGGTGGAGGAACGGATAGGGAGCGACTGCGTCTGCGTCCCTACGTCAGCGGAGCGGAAAGGGCAAAGCGGCACTTGGGGCCGGAGGCGGAAGAGAGTCGGGAGGTTTAGTGGTCTTCTAGTCGTTTTAGGGGGTATGAGACTTGGTAGGTGTAGGACGAGGACAACGCCCTTGGCGAGTCTTGTTGTATTGAGGCTTCCGGGAGATGTCAACGTGAGGAGCCACTTTTGGTATTAAACCGCGAAATAAAGATTCAGATTCGTGGATGGGTTGATTGCAGAGGAGATGGCGAGTGGAGTCATGCAGATTCGTAGCCGTGTTTAAAGCTACTTCTCGTAGTAAGAGTCGAATTGAAGAGCGCACGCGTGAACCAGTTCATGGCGTGGTAAGTAGCGAAGCAGCTCTTCTGGAAGACATGGTTAATGAGGAGGGCTAACTGATGAGTGTCCTCCGGCAGAGGGTCGGTATAAAGTCTCTCACATAGTGTATTGGCTGCGGTGCTAAGGATGTCTGCCTGTGATGCAGACGGAGGATTCGGTCATTGTCGCAGAGGACAAAAACTGGAATTGCTGCTCGGCGAGGGAAGTAGAAAGCGGAGCCGAAATGCAACTTTGTATCAGCAGTCGAGAATTCTGATTGAGGATAGGAATCAAAGTTACGTGGGTTGGCCGTACCTTCCCCTATAGGACGGTAGAAATAATTTTCACGGCCCAAACGAGGCGGAGGAGGGTCTTTATCTAGTTCTAGAGGCGAACCATTTCCGAAGAGGACGCCTCCGCTGCGAAGCAAAGTCGTTAGGAGGTTGGTTGATTGTCCTAAGATGGGGTAGCTGACTGTCCTAAGATGAGGTGGTTGACTGTCCTAAGATGGGGTAGCTGATCGTGGAGGCCAAAACCAAATCCTGTAGCCAGGCCTCTATTCTTGGATACTGGGTCGTTGACTGCGGAAGGTTTGTATAGGAAGCCGTGTGGTATGATTCTTTCACCAGTTTTTAAGAGTTCAGGAAGGGGAATCGTGGAAGGATCCACATCACCTTGGAAAGGAGGCTCGGGTTGTCCTGAGAGCGACGGGTCTTGTGAATAATAGGAGTCCTGCTCATCAGCTATGGAAGTATCCAGCTGAGATACGGGAAGCGGAGCAGGAGGGGCAGGGAGCGGAGGTGGAGGTCCCGGAGTGGTGGAGGGTCCTGCTTCCGCTATGGAGGGACAATGTCGTTTGGAGACTGAACTTAACCAGGTGGTTGTATAGTCGGTCGTAGGCATCTTTCGCTTGAAGTTGCGGATGGAGGAGTCCATGAGGGAATGTACTTGTGATGATGTAAGAGGTTCGGTGGTATGGAGAGTTGTAGGTTCTAGGACCGAATAATGGGAGGAGCGTGAAGACAGGTCCAAAGGTGTCAATTGAGGGCTGATGGAGGAAGCCAATTTGGTTGCAACCTTTCCGTGCTTTAAGATGGAGTTTAAGGCAAGCATAGCGCTCCTTTGTGCGAGAAAGTTCTTCCGAAAGGGAGCGTAAATCTCGTGCCAGAGGCGATTGACTACACGGGATTGGAGACGTGGCTGCAGTATCGCATGGCATGGAAAACGACTCGGAAAGGAGGGGAGTCGGAGGTGGAAGAGGTTCCAACGAATCCTGCTCTGTAGTGAGTTCAAGGACCTCAATGTTCTCCGCAACAGACGGAGCGTGGACAGGTGATGCGGGGAGATGCGCACGGGCGGAAGAGTCTTCCCTAGGCGTCCCTTCAGCTCTACGCACCGCAAAGCGGAAGCGGATGGTAGAAGAAGTGGAGGTCCCGGAGCGAAGTGAACAGCGTGGCTGCTAGAGAAAAGCTGAGCATTGCCGCTCCACTTCGACTTTTATATAAAGAAGGCTGCGCAGTACAGCGAACCGGAAGGACATCTCCGATTTATTTTCTCTAGATTGAACAGCATTGAGAGAAGGAGAATGCTATTAAAAGAGGTAATTGATATTTTCAAGGCGACTAGAAGGCTCGATATATATTTGAACTCGCTCCACTGATGGTCGAATATACACATATTTTTTTTGTAATCTATTTCATTAATATGTCAGGAGTGAAAGAAACTGTGTGACGAATTACTTTATTAGAGGGAAAACATTATGTTGGAATTTAGTACGCTGTACGTTCAAACATTTCACAACCACAGAGTTTGTCAAATATTCGACCAAAAGTATATGCTTTGACGAACAGATATGGGAAAATGCTCGCGTTCGTCTTCTTCCCGCCTCTTAGTTCTTGTTTACCGACATCATCATCACAACTGCTGTCGTCTGCTTCCAGATCCAAATTTGAAAACACTGTTTATACCTCCGACACTTGGAAGGCTGTTATGTTTTTCCAACGATGTTGGAAAACATCGTTGGAAAACACAACAGCCTTCCAAATATCGGAGCAAAAAACGGCCGAGTGTTTTCAAATTTGGATCTGGAAGCAGACGACCGCAGCTGTGATGATGATGTAGGTAAATTTTGCCAAACTCTGTGTTTGTGTAGTGTTTGAACAAACAGTGTACTAAATTCCAACATAATTATGTCAGGAGTGGCAAAAAGGAGATCTAGTATGACAAGTAGCTAGTAATATACTACTGATTACACAGGATAATCAGTTTGTTTGCTGTTGTTACGTATGTTTGACGTTGTTACGTAAGTTTGACGTTGTTACGTACGTTTGACGTTGTTACGTACGTTTGACGT
>JAHWFP010156931.1:50845-63779 GCA_023313725.1 Lithobius niger | reverse complement strand
TTGACGTTGTTACGTACGTTTGACGTTGTTACGTACGTTTGACGTTGAATTATTAATTTATATTTTTTTGCATTGGTACTGGGTTATAGTTCCATACGAGTTTTTAAATTATTCTTATGGTGTGTGATGTATACTTAGGATGTTAGCAAGAACGACCTTGATAGTTTTTGGAAAGGTCACTAGCTTTTTAGTCCGCCCGGTCCCCCTCCTCCCCTTACCACTTCAGTTCAGTCGTAGCAGGTTTTAGGGACAAAAAAGTAGAAGACAAGGAATTTTTGACATAATAGGGAAAAAATTACTTTTTTTGGTAGAAAGTAATTTTATGAAATTTTAAACTTTCTTATTTTATTTAATTATGCTAGTAGTAAACATAATACCGATTTTTTTTAGCTTACCGTGATAATTTCTGCCAGCTTGTTGAAAGTCATGAACCAAATATTCACTAAAATTTGCGTAAAGGCAAAGTTACAACTACAACTTCTTAAATAACCGAAATATATAATAAAAAAAAGTACGAAAAAATTGAGGAACTAAAGTCCGAAAATGGAAAAAAGAAAATAAGAAATGCTTCCAAGATAGTAGGAAAAAAGGAAAACTTTGGAACTGAATGACCCCTGCAAGTTTCATAATTTGAAACATCAGAACTTTTCAAGCTGTCATGCTGGATCACAACTATGAGCCAGCACGGTGTAGCAAACTGATGTGTAGCAGAGTTCAATCTGAGCTAGGCAGTGATTGAACACAGGGAACCAAGCAAATATCTGCAGTCATAGCCAGCCAAGATGGTATGAGAGACTACCAGCCTCCACCAGCAGCTACGAGATCTGTTAAGCGATAACATATTCTGAACACAACACCTCAGCCCCTGCCGTGAGGATCGGAGGTTTCCCCGTTTATATTACTTGGGTTTTAACCTACACGAATATTAGTTTGCTTCAGACGACATGAGGGTAGGGTGTCCAACCCCTCAGGATCTATCGTCTCATGATCTCGAGTTTTT
Organism: Lithobius niger; assembly: GCA_023313725.1. Classification (NCBI taxonomy): domain Eukaryota; kingdom Metazoa; phylum Arthropoda; class Chilopoda; order Lithobiomorpha; family Lithobiidae; genus Lithobius; species Lithobius niger. The sequence continues at coordinate 62,779 of JAHWFP010156931.1, read as the reverse complement.
TAGTCCAGAAAATTCACTTAAAACATTCACCCTTATTTATATTAATAAGCCCTAATAATTTAAAATATAAACTTGCACATCCTAAACAACAAATGAAAAAAAAATCTTAATAATCTTAGTCTACCTACCCAACGTCCATTCCACTCAAAAGTTGTAGATGTTCTGTCGAGGCAAGACAAAATGCTCGATCTTATCTTAGTCTGTATTTATCTTGATACCAGCAATCTAGTTTTTTTTTTCTTGTCGTAAAAAACAATTGCTTTTCTCCATATTTGGAAGGGTCACTTTTTCTCCGACCCGGTAACCCAGAAATTGGTAGACCCAGCACATGGACAGTTTTGGTGACCCGAACAGTGGCACAACAAGGTTTCTGGAGGCCCTGGGGAATATTAGAATTAGAATTAACATGTTTTATTTGGGTTCTTTTGGGGCCCTCTTATTTCTCCCGAGGCCCTAGGGCAGTTGCTCCAGCTGCCCCAATGGAAGTTACGCCGCTGGACCCGAACAACCCAATGACCACAATCAAACTCCGCTTTGCCCGCAAAGACTCAACGAAAACATTAACGTCCGTCCTATCCACATAAAATATACATAGCCAATACGAGTATGGTGACCACTAGACACTTGCCTTTTACAGCTATGGCATTTTCTGTACGGTTTATTACTTGAAGCACTAAATTCATGGTATAAATAATCGAGAAAACACTACTTCAAAAGAAACAATTGAGAAAACACTACTTCAGAAGAAAATCCAACAGTTGCATTGTGGAAATTTTCGACAGACACTATTCCCTTCAAACTTGGTGAGGAATTACGGAGTCGGTCTTCATCAACATACACTACTTTTCGTTATTTCCTACTTGGCTTACATCAGATTGATTGTTGCGTCTGTTCATTGCGACTGTTCAAAGATCTAAAGAGTAAAATTTGAACAGATGCAACGATCAAGCTGATATGAGCCTAGTAGTCCAGTCAAATTAGACCAAATTTAGCTGGAATAGTGGAATAATTCGTAATAAGCTGATTTTTTGGTACAGATGTTCGTAATTGTCTCAGTTTCAACATACTTAAAGTTCTTAGCTGTCCGTATTGAGCTAACGCTGTCATCTTGGAAACATGGCGCCCGAAATTGTTTTTTTCAATATACCTCAGTAACGGTTGCGCGGGCATGAAAATATGTTCAGTCCAAAATTGTAGAGCACGTAAAATTCTACCAAAAATGTTCTATTTTATTGATTCAATGATTCAGCCAATAACTGGTTAAGAAGTGTGTTTAGCTAATGCCACCATCTTGAAAATATGGCGCCCGAAATAGTTTTTTTTAATATACATCACGGAAAGGGCTGCTCAGGCATGAAAATAGGTTTAATCCGAAATTGTCTACAAAAAAGGTTGTATTCGTTTTTTTAAAGTGAGTCAATAATTCAGCGAATAAATGGTGTCAAAGAGGCCAACATTTGTATTGCACTCAGTGGATATTACATTTCATATAGCAAGGCAGCTTGGGACTTAAAATTGATGGAATTATTCGAACTCAAAGATTTGGGTGAACTGCAGCCAAGTTTAGCTGTGAACTGTAGCAAACTGTGTAGACAACTGTGAACTGTAGCCAAGATGAGCTTTAAAAGTTACCCTTCGTCGATATCGCTGTTGCTAAAAAGAACATTTTGCCGACCCCCAGCTAGGCCGGCTAAAAATGGTTTCTTTGTGCCTAAAACATACTTAACCTGATAATTTTCGCATTACATTCCTCGAATGTGATGTTCCCTTGGAGGTTTCTTCCGGTGCGCAGCCGCCTACTTGCATGACCTTACTGCGCATGGGCGAGGCAGTACTCCCTTATAAAAGCGACAGCGCGCACGCTATCGGCATTCATTTTTCTCTCAATGTGTCAGGCGGTGACTCGAGAGGGGAGGCAGGTCGGGAGTAGGTTAAGTATGTTGTAGGCACAAAGAAACCATTTTTAGCCGGCCTAGCTGGGGGCCGGCAAAATGTTCTTTCTTTGTTGCCAAAACATCTTAACCTGATAATTTTAGCATTATCAGCAGACCTCGTCAAGTTCGGTGGCGGGCACCGCCTTAACGAGCACCCCGGGGTGCAAACAGGCGTTCCCCCCAAAATCCTTTGCCTGGAAGAGAAAAAATTTGCACTTTACACAGAACAGGTGAAATGACAGGAACTTGGGTCTCTTTCGTAGGATTTGGTGGCCCTGAAAAGGGCCGTTAGGGAGTCTTGCTTCCTTCTGGGTGGCTTGCGTCCATCTGGGTGGCTTGCTTCCTTCATGGATGGCTTGCTTCTGTGTTCCGAGTGCTTAATGGGGGGTTGACCACGGTTCTGGCTGCGACGATTGGTCCCAGTCGGTGTAGTCCTGATTCTTCTCTTGACATGTTCCTCAGGTAGTGGGAGCCGGAGGTGAAGGTCGATTGATGTCGCCAAGACGCTGCTGCCAGAATTTCTTCTATTGGAATAGCGTTGTGGTGGGCCCATGATGTGGAGACCGCTCTCACTTCGTGGGCCGTCACTCTCATGCTCTCATTCTGAGTTTGTCATAAGCTGCTTCGATAGTTTTCTTAATCCATCTCTATACCATGGCTGCTGATGTTTCGCCAGATTGGGGGTCAATAGGAAGGAAAAGTTGGTTTCTTCCACACCGGATGTCTTCATGCCGTGTCCGGGCCAGGTAGAAGCGTAGAGCTCTGACTGGACATAGAAGGCGTTCAGGTTCGTTTCCGACTAAGGTGGATAGAGCCGGGAAAGAGATTGGTGGTTCCGAAGGTTTTTGTGTTTTTGTTCTGAATGTTGACCTTGGGAAGAGAGTGACGGAGGAAAAATTGGGTCCGAAGATGCAGTATGCTGGGTCCGCTGAGAGGGCTTGAATTTCAGAGCACCGAAGGCTGGCTGCAAGAGTGACGAGGAAAACTGTTTTGCGGGTCATAAGATGCAGGGAAGTGTCTTGTAGGGGCTCATATGGTTCAGACGTTAGGGACTGGAGGACGAGTGAAAGGTCCCAGTCTGTTACTGACCTTCTGGTAGTGGGTCTTTCATTTTCGTATGAGCGTAAAAGGGCTGAGATTCGGTAGTCATCAAGTAAGTTAGTGTTGTTGGCAGCCTTGAAGACGGTGTTTAGAGCCGAACGATACACAAGGATTGTAGAGCCTTTGAGTTTGTCGATGTTGAACAGGTCTCTGAAAAAGTTTAGAAGGGTGGGAAGAGGTGGGTTGATAGGATTAGCTTGTTTTGTGATACACCAATGAAACCACTTGGACCAGTGGCTGTCGTACATCCAGTTAGTGAAATCCCTGGTTGCCTTTGAGACAATGCGTTCAGCCTCTTCTCGATGAATTCCAGCCTTTTTGAGGAGTTTGATGATAGTAGCCACCCGTGTAGGTTGAGGTTTGGTATGTTCGGGTGTAGCTTTGTTCCTTTCTGTTGAGACAGATGATCTGGTTGAGGAGGCAGACTTCTTGGAGTGTCGACTAGAAATTCTAGAAGGAGCGGGAACCACGCTGCCGATGACCATAGGGGGGCTATGAGTAGGAACAAGCTCTGGCTTTCTTGGATTTTTAGGAGAACTTGTGGAAGGAGCTTGAAGGGAGGAAAGAGGTAAGCGAATAGGTTGTGCCATGGGAACGTCAGAGCGTCTACTGCCACTGCTGTGTCGTCCGGGATTAGGCTTATGTAGAGGGGAAGTCTGGCATTGTGCTTCGTGGCGAACAGGTCCATCATCGGGGTGCCCCAGATGGTGAAGAGAGATTCGCAAATGGATTTCTTAAGGCACCATTCGTCTGTCGGCGGCTTCTGGAGTGACAGAGAATCGGCAATCACATTCCTGTTGCCCGGGATGTGGAGGGGATGTTGTGCGGTATGCAGAGGTTGAAAATTTCTGACGTTAGGCTGTGGAGAGATCTGGATTTCGTTCCCCCTTCTTTCCTGATGTAGGCTAGGGCAGTCGTGTTGTCGGACTGAACTTGAATTGTCTTGTTTCTGATTTTCGGAAGGAAATGTTGAAGGGCAAGTAGAATTGCTCGAAGTTCGAGGTAGCTGATGTGATCCGTGCAGTTTGGAGGCCAAAGGCCTGAGGCTTCTTGTGTGCGAAGATGGGCACCCCAGCCGGTCTTCGAGGCATCCGTAAAAATGTGCAGCTCGGGGCGTGGCTCGTGAAGAGGCTGTGTCCTTGTGAGGTTGGTGATGTCTGACCACCAAAGGAGGGTGTCCAAAGGAAAGCTGGGACTGATGGGGATTTGTGTGTCCGGGTAGTCCTGATTGATTGTCTGGTTGTCGATGCGGTGGTGGTGAAGTGGTCTTACCATCCATCAGCCGTAGGGGACAAGGTTCGCCATTGCGTCCATTTCCCGATGAGAGAGTATAGTTCTCGTGGAGAAAAACTTGTCTTCGACCGAAAGTGACGGGCGTGAAGAAGGAGGTCTTCTATCCGTTCCGGGGAGGAGGCGATTCTCGCTGTGCGGAGGTCGAAAGAGGCCCCTAGAAAGGTGAAGACTTGTGCTGGTATTAGGCCACATTTTGAGTAGTTTACCCCGAAGCCCAGTTGGTTTAACAGGGAGATGGTGTTGTCCTTGTTTCGTTCCAGTGTGAGAGGGTCCGGATTGTTGAGGGCCCAGTCGTCCAGATAAGCATTGGCTTGAATTTCGTTTTGGTGTAGGTTTGCCAATATAGGTTTGAGAACCGTCGTGAAAATTCTGGGGGCTGCATTTAGGCCGAAGGGAAGACAGAGGAATTCGTAGACCTTTTGGTTGTAAATGAAAAGAAAGAGGTGGGTGATAGCCGGGTGGAGTGGGACGTGGAGGTAAGCATCTTCCAGGTCGATGGAGACTGTCCAGTCGTTTTGTTTGAACGAAAGACGGATTGATTCGAGTGTTTCCATTTTGAAATGTTCGTTTTGGATATATTTGTTGAGAGGTTTCATGTTGAATATCAAGCGGGAGCCTCCTGACTTCTTTGGTCGGGTGAAAATGGAGCTGTAGAAGCCCGAGCCTGGTTTGCGGTATTCTCTTATTGCATCTTTCCGCAGAAGTTCTGAGACTTCGAATGAAAGTGATGGTGTTATAGGCGGGGAAAATTCCCAAGGCGGTGTTGGGAGAAGTGGTGGTTTCGACAGGAGTTCCGAACGAAAGCCGTGTTCGATGATGAAAAGAACTTCTGGTTTTGATGTAAGATGTCGCCAAGCCGGGTGGAATCGGAGTAGTCTTGCGCAGACTGGAAGGCAGGAAGGGAGGGAGGCGTCATTGTTGGTTCATGCGAAAGACGCTTCTGCCCCCTGGTGACGAGTGGTGGCTTCGTCGGTCTGGAGTGGCGGCTCGTTTTTGGTTGCGTGGGCCGGAACGAGAGCGAGGCTGGTCCGTCTGAAAGGGCTGCGAGTTTCTCGGACGAGACTCATTGAGACGGAGAGGTTGAGGAGGAGCCGGTGGCTTGTTCCAATTGTCCTGTGGAGGACGGGGGTTGGACTGCTTATTCCTGAACCCTGGACGAGAGATAGAAGCAACTTGCTTTTGCGGTTTGGGTTTCCTAGAGATATCTAGATGAGGAGCAAGAGTTGGGATGAGACCACGTAAGAGCGTGTCAGACTCGTGGATGGGCTGGTTGCGGAGTCGGTGCATCGTGGAGACATTCAAGTTGTTGGCGGACGAAAGAGCAATATCCCGGAGGAGTAAAGTGTTGTTGAGAAGGACTCTGGTGGCCCAATTGATGGAATGATACATGCCGAAGCTTGCCTTTTGAAAGAGTTGCGTGATTAGGGACGAAAGATTGTGTATTTCATCGGGACTTGCGTCCGGAGATAATTTCTCGCATAGGGCGTTCACCGCAGTGTTGAGAACGTCGGCTTGAGGGCGGCACGAAGACTCAGCCGAAGGCACTTGTCATTTTCATAGAGGATGAAAGTTGGGATGTCCGCTTTCTTGGGGATCGATAGAGCGGTGCCGAAATCCATCTTCACTTCACTGCTTAAGAATTCGCATTCTGGATAGGTGGCGAAGTTGTTCGGGTTCGTAGCACCATCGCCTAGCGGACGAAAGAAGCTGTTTTCACGGCCCGGTCGAGGTGGTGGTGGTTCCTTGTCGAGGACGAGTGGGTCGCCTTTGCCGAGCAGGGAGCCTTCATTGCGGAGGAGGCAGGTTAGCAGCGTGGTGGATTGCCCTAGAAGGTTGCGGGGTTTGATGTCTTTGTCTCTCAGGGCAAAGCCGAAACCAGTTTTCAGCCCACGGTTGATAACGGGAGCGTCAGACGACTGTGCAGGCTTGAAGAGGAAGCAATCGGGGATGGTTTCTTCGACCGTCTTTTGGAGCGAAGCCAGCGAGAATGTCTGGTCGGCGGCGGCGGCGTCCGGGAAGTGGATCCGCTTCCCGGACGAGAGTGGAATGGCGGGCGGCCGACCTTCAGTGGTAGCTGAGGGGGCGACAGGAGGAGAAGCTTGCGGGCGAGAGAGAGACGGTTTGCGTTTCTTCTGAGCGCCAGAGGGAGACGTAGATCCTCGTTTGCGGGAGTCACGGCTGGAGGCCGAAGCTATCCAGGCTTGCGTGCGGGCGAGTCGGGCCGAAGACGTGCAGGAGGGAGGCGGCATGGGATTGTCTTGCATCTCACGGACCGTTTCCTGGACGATATTCCGGACTATGCTGCGGGAGACGCTTCGACCTTTCCGGGAAGAGTTGGATGATAAGTCCAAGGGAGAGTTGCGGGCGGGTGAGCGAGACGCTGCAACGGCCTGCTGAAGGTATCTTTTGGCTTCACGGTAGACGACTTTAGCCTGTTGAAAATCCTGTTGTAGAGCCGAGAGGTCCAAGGGTTCGGACGGCGGGGTGAGTTGGCCGGGTTGCAAGGGAGAGTCTGAGAAGACGTTGGCGCTTGCATCGAAGAAGGAGGCAGCAGGGATCGGGCCGACGGCGGCGATCCAGCGATTGCCGAGGGAGAAAGCAGTAGTTTGCGGACGAGAGAGAGCATGAGAGGGAGCGGCGAGCGAAGTGGGAGCGTCGGATGCGGCAGCCATCATCGGGTAGAATCCAAGTTTCCGTGCGAAAGACAGGGCAACTCCGGCGCGAGGTGCCGTGGAGACACCTCTGGAGATAAATGAATGCCGATAGCGTGCGCGCTGTCGCTTTTATAAGGGAGTACTGCCTCGCCCATGCGCAGTAGGGTCATGCAAGCAGGCGGCTGCGCACCGGAAGAAACCTCCAGGGGAACATCACATTCGAGGTATGTAATGCTAAAATTATCAAGTTAAGATGTTTTGGCAACAAAGAAATGAATTTTTCGCAAAGATTGTGGTGCCGCCAATGTAGTGACAAACTTTACCACATCTTGATTAGTCCAGTCAAAATAGGACTTAAGGTCGAATAAAATCTCAAAGTCTTGAAACTTTGTACGGTTGTTCGGGGAAGTCTGGCAATGACTATATCAAAAGTCCTGATGATTTGGAGGTGAGCTGGCTTCGCTAGACCATAAAATATCCCAAAATAAGAGACTTTTTATTAGTTTTCCGTTAATATCTCGGAATCTGTGGGTGCTACCAAAAAAATGTTCCCTACAAAAGTTAAAAGAGGACAAAATTTACCACAAAATTGATTCTCTTCATTTTTTCTCTAGCACAGGTAGTTTACGAGATATTTGAGTTCGAAAACTTAGAAATCTTCGAAATTGACACTGTACGTGGTGTACATAGATCAGGTGAACACCCCCTAACCTCGTTTAAGTTACTACACGATCATGTAACATCAAACACTTATTTACCGCTATACGTATTTACTGCATATGCAGTTACTACATCAGGTTACTACATACAACATCACATCGTAACATCAAACCATGTTGGGGTCAATGTCCTCCTCCTTAAGGTTATCGGCCTCAACAGTTGGTGTCAGACCATTCAAACAGTCAGCACGACAGTTGTGGCAGACAGCAGTGCAACTCATGCTTATTTTCCTGCACCTACACTTGTTTTCACCACAACATGTGGTGCATCTGCAAAATATGAAGTTGAGATAGCCTCAGGGGGGTACAGAATCTTTGATTCCGTAGGCACAAGATTGCCATTCTGCCTAGGCTCCCAACCCCAAAGTGCAGCTAGCTGGTAACTCATCCATAGTGTTGCAGTTAGTGGAAAACACGAAACGAGCGTTGCATAGCTACCCCTTATGTGGGAGGGAGGGATAGTAGCTCCGACTCCATATTGGTGAAAGACTTTGTGAGGTGTGGTGCGTATCCAAGTTGAGGAACGTTGTAGCAGGAGCTCTATATATAGTGAAGAAAAAACTGATCTGCCTCCGCTACCTGTTGATACTCGGAAGTTGAGTGGTTGAACACATCTGCTACTCAGCGTAATGCCTCACGTTGTAACAGCAGTTTGTAACTGCTACTTTCTCCTTCCTAAAGGAAGCTTGTCTTGTCGCACCCTGTGAATGCACGAGGAAATAGTATGACATCAGAAGCCCTTCCGTTGCTGGTAGGTTGAAGAAATTACATGTGTTCTTACCTTTCTACGACCTGGCTTGTAGAAGAATATATTTCGGTGTATAGCTCTAAGAGCTGTAAAAAGAAATATAGATCTACGTCTTCTCCAACAATGGCTACATTGTCCAGTCACTCGCTTTGGCGGTGATGTTCCTGACAATTATAGTGTCAGCATCAGTAGATCTTTGAAGGCATTGTACTCCTCTGCCATTTAGTTGGAGGAAAGCATCTTGATCAGCCTGGCTTTATGTTTGTTAGATTGAAACTGATGTAGCGGAGGCAAGACACAGATTTTTCTTGAGTCTTTAGAGAGCTCCTCCTACTAAACATTCCTCAACTTGCATAGGTGCCACACCACTCTACATGGAATATAAGCTACCAGCTGCACTGAGTTGAGAGCGTAGGCAGAATGGCAATCTAGTGCCTTCTGCAACCAAAGATGCTGTTGCCCCAGAAGCTGTTCTCAACCTCATATTTAGCAGATGCACCACAGGTTGTGGAAACAAGTGTGGGTGCAGGAAAATAAGCGTGAGTTGCACTACTATCTGCCACAACTACCATGGTGACTGTTTCAATAGCCTGACGCCAACTGTTAAGGATGATAACCTTCATGAGGAGGACGTTGACTTCGACTTGATTTGATGTTATTGTATATGCTTTTGATGTTACGATTTGATGTTATATACAGTAAATAAATATGTATAGTGGTAAATAAGTGTTTGATGTTATATGATTGGTATCGTTATTTAAAGGAGGCTAGGGTTGGTTCACCTAATCTATGTACACTGCGTATAGCAGAGCTCTGCCAAGTTCAGAGATTTCTCAATTTTCGAACCCGATTATCTCGTCAACTACTGGTGCTAGAAAAAAAATGAATAGGATCAAGTGTGTGGTAAATTTTGTTCCCTTTAAGTTTTGTACGCAACATTTTTTGGTAGGTCTCACAAATTCAGAGATATTAACAGAAACTAATAAAAAGTCACCGATTTTGGGGCATTTTATGGTCTAGTGAAGCCAGCTCACTTCCAAATCATCAGGACTTTTGATATAGTCTTTACTAGACCTCCCCGAAGAACTTTACAAAGTTTCAAGACTTTGGGATTTTATTCCACCATTCGCCAAATTTGAGCCTTCGTTGACTGGACTAGATACCAAGTCGGGGTAAATAAGCGGAGGATTGTCCGACGCAAACCAAGTTTCAATTACAGGAAATAAGTATGGTTGGCAGATATATAAGGTGGCATGGGTTTCACTATATCAGTTAAGCAAACAAAAAGCATTTGTATATATTAATTTCACCTTTAATTCAAGATGAATTACGGCTTAGTACGCGATGAACTGATTCTGTTTACTGGAAGGCTATTAAACTGGCCTTCCAGTGGGCCTGTTTAATAACCCTGACAAGACGGTTCTTGCCAAGACAGTGTGAGGTTGATGGACCGCTCCAGCCTGGTATCTTGCATTTATATGTGGGGAGAAGATAATCACCATGTCGATTACAGACAAGGACAAACGCAGTGATGAAAAAAAGATTCAATCACCACTAATTGGTGTAGTCGCTCCAACGAGAGTCCTGTATCTTCCAATCTCCATAGCAGAAATGTATGAGCGAGTATCTCGAGCGGCACTCATGGCTTCTCCCAATTGGGTAAACATGTGGAGACTCCTGCTGATGGACGGTTTACTATCTCCGATTCGAAACGTGGACGACACCACGCCCAATGGTGCATCGTTGTTGGGGACGCAACGATTTGGCGGTGCCCGACCATTTACCTATATCACCAGGGATACACAATCGGATGGTGGGCTGAGCAACCAGACCAGCACAACCATGGACCCACTATTGGTGCCATTGGCAGACGATGGATATTCTGTGGCGGCCGACGACCAGCAGGACCACCGAGAAAAGGTAGCAGGATCACGGGATGCGTAGTACTCCCTGTTCAACCACCTGGGGAAATCAGGTTGGCTGCGTCCGTTGCCGTTGGCGCTTAACAGCACAGAACCTCTGATCCAGCTTCAAACGCCAATGATGGAGTTCGCCTGTGTTTTCAAGTCACGACCACAAACATCAACATTCCCGACAATCAAAGTTGATCCGGCAATAATGGTGACGCCAAGATGGGAATAAAGAAGAAAAATCCACGACGACGACAAATATGGTGCCGTTGATCTGTAGATCAACGGCAACACCATGGGCTGGATTACGGAAAAGAACACCAATGGCATGACAGCCGGTGCAACAAGAAAAATGTGTAAATGACAGGAAAAACAGAACCTTTTGGGCTGAGTGTGAGAAGGATTTCTCTTTTGAGCCTTTTTTTTATGTGCTATTCCTTTCTAGTTTATAAGCATTCAAAAGCAAGGGGAAAGAAGGCCCAACCTTTGGACTTTTTTTTTTTTTTTAGTTTTTGGAGTGTTTGAGGGTGTAATCGGGGATTAGAGGTACGGAAAGTAGAGACATGTGTACATGTGGTATCCGAACGAAATTTTCTTTTTTCTTTCCCCTATTTTCTTTCTTGGGACACCCCTCATGCCCGGATAGCCTTTCCATATTTACTATTTAGATATAACGAAAACGTCCTTGCTGTCTTTGTTAAGTGGCCTCTGTAGATGTTGGTGTGTGTTACGTACGCCACACCTCCGCTTTGAGGGGTGGTGATTGGGAGGGTGATGGACCGCTCCAGCCTGGTATCTTGCATTTATATGTGCGAGCGACTAGACATGCCAGGTCTTGGAGCACAGTGCAGCTAGCTAAGTGTGCACAGTTAACACGAGGTTAGGTTGACAGTATAAGAGAGAGTTTTGTGACGAGGAACTTGTACTATTCTAAGAAACAGTTATAAGTGTTTGTCGACAATGTCACAGCTTCATCATGACAACAGTTTTATCGACCTTCTACAACCTACTACGTTTGGTTAGTGCATTCCAAATGGAGATATATATATATATATATACGTAAGTGTCCGTTACATGATAATAGGTATGGCTTAAGTGAATGCTATTTACTGTGGCTCACCCGCTATGGGAGGAGGGCCACAATGCTAATGTGAGTTTTTGGTCGAACATCCTTGATACGTTTAATACAATTTTTCAGGTGTGATGCCATCCCGCGAGGGGTATCTAATCAAATGTTGTTCGTACCGACACACAGAACCACATGTGAAGTAGGGATGGCGATATTGCGATATTATCGCGATAGACAACACATGCGATAGTGTTATCGCAATGCTTTTCGTGTTTTGCGATCATCGCAGCTTTCAGCTCATTTCGGCTGTTTGCCATCCTTGTCAACAATTTCACTAAATATTGACCGATTTCGAAGTTCAAATACACCATTTTAATCGTACTTTCGTCAGTTTTCCAGTGGTGCTAGCCAAAAGTCTATAGTTGCAACCGTTCTGAAGTTATTTCTAATAAACCTTCTAATCTACATTTTTAAACACGCATGGCCTCCAAATATGATAAGAAAAA
>JAHWFP010156931.1:33639-45845 GCA_023313725.1 Lithobius niger | reverse complement strand
AAATTCGAGTCCAAAATTCAGTAGCCAGCTTGGTGATTATTTTTTGTGTGTGTTTTTTGGAGGGGGGGAGGGAGGGGCTACGTAAATGAAATTGATGATTCCATTTCCAACCTTAATTAGTTTGATTAGGCTACTTAAAAAAAATACCGTAGGTACCGAATGAAGTACCGCCAAATTTTAAGAACCGTTAAATACCGAGTACCGCGGTACCTAGGCTAGTACCAGCACCGTCACAAAAATTTTGGGTACCGCCCAACACTACTCCCCAGATTCCAAATGAAAGCGCTGGTGGCTAACAAATTATGTCAAATCATTTCTCAACTTGTCCCATACTGCCACAGCAAAATCACACCTCAACAAGGCAAAAACAAAAGCTTTTGAAGTTGGGGTATCTAGCGAGCCTAATCAATTCAGAAACCAAGAATTTGCACTGCAGAGCAAAAGCTGGAAAGGCATACTGATTTGTGCCCAGGTCACAAATCCAGGACAAAGGTGAAAGAGTAAGTCCATCGTTCAAAGTGGTATCCTACCTGCCTGGGAGTAACAAAAAAGCCACTAAGTAAATCCACAGGGAGTCAACTGCTTCCTCCAATACCCCCTAACTTGAAACAGTTGCTCCGTTGAAGCAGAGAACCTGCTACCCCAACAGGTACAGATTTTGTTCCTCCCACCCCCCTTTCTGGATAGGCACCAGTTTTCGGATAAGTAAATTCTTGCAGCAGAACCTGCTGCCACCTCCTCCCCTAACCATGTGCATGTGGCCCTATGCTCCCAAACCTCGTGCCCCTTTCACCCATCAAGGTGTGGTATACAGGGCACCGTCCAAAACCTTAGTAGCCTCCAACATAGGAACCTGTCGACAGCTGTGGGTGAGGATTCAAGAACACGCCAATGCTGTGACGAATAGAGACCCACTAACGGCATCGCAGAGCATGCCAGAAAGACGCAGCACGATATAGCCTAGTTTGATAATTGCATCCTGTTAAATCCAATACTTTACTGAACCACTTGTGGGCATTGGAATCCCTTGCAATCGATCGTTGTGTAAAACGTGTGCCTCCCATGAATATCGCTAGCTCAATCTACACTGTCATTCACCAACTTGTCAGACCTAAACTATTTTTATAGTAGGCCGCCCTGTACAAAAAGTGGGGCATCCAGATCAAGCGCAAAGTGGAGATCAGATCTGATACAGATCACATTAAATTCACAGTGAATAATTGGTCATTTCATTACACTAAAATGCAATTCAGACCGGTTGACAACTGGCTGACCCACAGACTCCAATGTAAAGTCTTCACACGAATAGAAATCGCGCATCCAAAAGTAAACAAAGCAGTTTGGGGGAGGGAGTGGAAGGACCTCCTATTCACACCAAATTAAAAGCCAGTGATCTGAAATTAAAGATCAACAGCAAGCAAGGGTTACTTGAGCACATTCATTTGAGCCATATCGAACTGAAAAAAATGTGGCTGCCACCAAGCATACCGGTAGTGATCGCCATCACAAGCATCCATTATGGCTTTATTGAAGGTCCTTGAGCGTCCGTGGCAATGAAACGATTGCCAAGCTGCTGTTTTATTTTAGTTAGTAACCTTACGGAACAATTCAATAAAAGAAAATCAACTGGAACAGGCGCACAATACTGGCTCTTCGTCCATTGTTTTATTTTTTTTTTTTAATGAACTAAGCATTACCTGGTGAAAAATGTTAATTTCAGAGGCAAAGGCACCATTTGGCTGCGGTGAAGGGCCAAAGTTGTCACTTTGAGAGGTAGGCCGTGCCATCATCTACGTTGCCAGCAGGAAAGCTGGAGGCTTGGTGATGCAACGCAGGCATGCATGAACCTGGGTTATAGTCCGGCAAGCAATTAATGCGGCCAAAAATGAAATAATTCAAACCACTTAAGGTGTGCTAATTATTAACTTACATGAAATCAGCTGTAATATTGCATTACATAATAAAAATTATGTTCGTTGTAAAACGGTACCCACAGAAAGCCTGCTTTCCGAAAACCATGCGAGTTTACGAAAAGACACCTTGGTTATTGTTGCGTTATTTTGGTCCTAACTTTTTTTCATTTTCTCGTTCACCAGCGGCACAAAAGCTGTCCAGTTTCATCTTTTCCCACGCGTCGAACATTAATTACCTTTTCCGTTTTCACTGCGCATTTAACTTGGTTTCTACTGTCTTTCTGCATATTTTTTCAGTTCACGGAGATCAGAAAACGGCAATTGACTCCCACCATTATTCATGCGTTATCACGTGATGAATTTAGTAACTTCGGGTGATCCCAAGTATGAAATTGGTATACTGTATTTTAATTATGTAAAGGTACTGGATGGTTTTTAAGTAATGCTGTCTATAAAGGAGCGAAATGAAAAAAAAGACGTTTTGTGAAGTTTTCGTTCGTACTATAGAATAAAATTTAAAAAAGTTTTCTGTTGCAGACTAAAACAGATGCAACGGCAGACGGGATATCAATAGCCAGTAGCTTAACGGTTTAGACCGCTCAGCTACTAGTCGAGCCTTGGCATAATATTTAAGCGGGATATTTTTTGGGCGCACTCTTTACACCTAATCACCGCATTCGTTTGTCTCTTCGCACGCGAGAAACAAACTAACGCGAGATTCGGCGCAAAAAGTGCGCTTTTCAGTAATTTGTGAGGGCCAAACTGAGCCTGTGCCTTCAATTTAACGGACGAACAATTGTGTGGTGGTAAATGTGCCATTTTTCTGAAGATGTTTAGCACAATGAAAAGTAAATAGGAGAGGGGCCCATTAATTGCACAAAGGCCGATAAACCTTTCGGAATTAAATCCATTAAAACTAGGTGCCCGGGGAAACCGGGTTATGATTAAAGGTACATTCCTCCTAGTTGGCTTTCCAGTATGGCTCAGTTTTGTAACATTACTTAAAGGGACACCCAGCCTGTCTTATAACAGCCACGTGCAGATCGCCATCCGTGCATTTATCATCGCCAAGGTCAACTGAGACAGTAGCGGCGTAATCCTCAGCGACGAACGCAGCTACTGTCTCAGTTAGCTTTGGGAATAGTACACGAAGAAGCATCAACTTAAAGATTGTGTCGTCACAAACCGGAATGATTTTAGTATTTTAGAATCACACACTATAATTTTTTAGGCTAGTATATTATAATTTTTCTTCGGCAATCTATTGGCATAATTAATTTTAATTTTTACCACATTAGTCTTTTAGATTTTTGATTTCATAGTAATTATTAGCAAATGATTAAAATTAGTACATGTGCATACACAGATGAAACTTCAAGGTCACTGTAGGCGCGCTGTTGGATGATATCGCGCGTCCCAACACGAGCTTCACTCTCGCTCTCTCAGTGGGCGCTTCGGCGCAAAGCAAACCGGAAGAGAGGACCGGGAGCGAGGCGAGGTTCTCGAGGAAGGAAGACAAGCAATAAACAAGCTATCTAACAAAAAGCTGCCTTCTCATTGAAGTCTGGAGCGATCGGCCCCAAAGCAGGCACATCACGAACAATGGAACCACGAACCCTATAAATTGGTGCCCGAAAAAAGCGAAGAAAATCGACGTTTTTATGAACTTGGGAAAACCATGGTGCGTAGTCAGGCCTAAAAGGTCGCGATAGGCAGCCAGTGCTAGCGCACCAACTAGACGTAAACGAACGATCGAGTGACAAACTAACCACTTGGCAAACATCTAATGGTGTTTAGCAAATCCCACAACGCAGCGGACATTCCTTTATTTGTGAATCCGATCTATTGACAAGAACGAGATCGAAGCAGAAAGTGGCAACACCATTGTGATCATTGAAGTCAATCGATAAGACACATCAGCGAAGAATCCAGCATGTACAAACATGGCAGTCTGGAACAGTTAATCAGTTGGGAATGCACAACGTTTTTTCTAAAGAAAATCAATGCATCACGGTTCAGTGTGTTCAGCAAAGGTCGGCTCGTTAATCGTTAACGACGAAAAACCAAAGATGGCCGCCAACAATGGCAGTAACAAAGGAGACCGACTACATTTTCAACCGCAGACGTCACACGACATCGGCAGGACTCCAAAAGTTTTCAAGCAGGGCAATACAAGTCGAACCAACCAGGATGTTCAACAGCGGAGTGAAAGTGAAAATGCAGCACTTCATGCGTCACTCAGCTCTAACGCGTCGTCATGTGCATCGTTGGAAGTTTTTTCGGAATTCGGGGAAACCACCACCCAGGTGGGCACCAACGACGATCAGCGAGAAAACGGAGGGTGTAGGATATCCTAGGATATGAATGTACATATGAATAGTACATTGTACAATTGTACAATGTACATCATGTATAGATGTTATACAGGACACACATCAGTGGAAAGTATTAGATAGATTGGGAGTTCAGAATGGGCTTAAATTTCAATTCTCCTTGGAAAATTATTATTCATGTCAGTCATTTTTAGGAACCAGACCAATTGGTTTTTCAGGAACCATTTTTAGGAAGCAGGGCTTTGGTTTTTCATTGTTAACGATTAACGAGCATATCTGGGTCCCTCTTTGTCACGGACTGGTGGAGCTTCCCCAATTCATCCATCTCAGGTCAAAGCACGAGTCCAGGGTTCATTTCCGGGGTTTCAAACAAGCTTTACTGGAGTGGCAAAATGTGAGGTTTACATGCTTTGGTGGCCATGTTGCTCTCTCTTTCTCTCACCGAATGTCACCAGACGGCACGTGTGCGTGGTGCCCAGCTGAGATGGCCAGCTGGGTGGGAAGTGACGAGCAGAGTGAGCTCTGTATTCTCACACGCTTCCCCCCCCCTCACCAAAATCGGTATACGCCCATCACCTCAAGGTAGGCGCTGTGTTACATAGATTTCTCATGGCTATAACATTTCAACAATGGAAGAAAAAAAATTGAGTTTGCGCATTACAATTCGTTTACAAAGAGAAAACTCATAAATCGAAACATGCTGATAAGCTCACGCGCTTTCCCTGCTTTTATGCCTGCTTTAAACGCTTTATACAATATCATGCTCAATGCGGTTACGCTTGCGCTACTTTCTTACGTTTCACTGCATTGAAGTGGTTTGCAAACCCTAGGGTACGACTAGTTCGTTGGGTGAAAAATTGTGCCCCGAAGGGTGCCCGTACATTTGTACATTATGAACAGTACATTTTGTACTTACATTTTGTATTACATCCAACCCTCTCTAATGTGAATCCAGTAGCAGTCGCCACTTGGCCAGTAGACCTTAGAAAGCACTCGCCATTTCACAATTTCTACTCGCCACATACCAATGACATCTTGCACAATGCATGGTTTTTCTAATTCATGCATTTACGAAATTGTAAAATTCTCTTTAATCCCAGTATTAATGAAGATAAAGCAGTTACGTATCCCTTATAAATCTGAGCATAACGTCGCAAACCGTTCGTCTCTAACTTGTACGGTTCTTGAGATATCGCTCTTTGAGTGTCATTCCCTATTACTAGTCGCCATTTCGGCGAGTAAGGCTAAATTTCCGGTCTCCAACGGCTGATTACCATTCGCCAAATGGCGAGTGGTGACCAACATTGGAGAGGGTTGATTACATCTTGATCATATTCTAGGATCATATGAGAGTGTAGGATACAATAAATATAGTTAATTATTGTCAAGAGAAAATCTCCTAGACGCCACATTTTAAAACGGTATTTTGCTAGCCCACCCGACTGGCCGGCTGAAAATTGTTTCTGTTGCCTAATAAGAAACATACAATACCATAAAAATGATACCATTCTTCCCCGAAGTATGCTCTCTATCGCTGGAGTTTTAAAGCTGTGAAGAGGCGGCCAGATCCGTAACCCATCCTGCACATGCGCGAGGATCCTCTACAAAGGCATTCGGGCGAGACGGCCCGCCATCTTTTCTCTCTCGAATTGTCAAGTGGTGACTCAAGAGGGGAGGTAGGGTGGGTACAGGTATTGTATATTTCCTATTAGGCAACAGAAACAATTTTCAGCCGGCCAGACAGGTGGGCCGGCAAAATACTGTTTCTATTGCCGTTCGGAAATATACAATACCTGAAAAATTATACCATTTTCAAAAGACCTCGTCAAGGTAGGTGGTGGGCACCGTCGACAAGTACCCTAGGGTTATGAGCTGGATTCGTCCAGAAGTTTTCACTTCACACTATATTGAAACATAAAATCGGCAATCTGGGTTAGTCCTTAGAGGTGGTGGTCCAAGTTTAAAGACGAGTCATGGTTCTGCTTCAAGACATCTGTCTTGTCGGTGTCTTGTTTCAGTGATTAAGGGGGGTTTGGACAACATGCCTGGCAGTGACAATGGGTCCCAGGCGATGTTGTCCATCTTCTGGAGTCGACATCATTTAGGTGTAGTGGTACGTGAGGAATTGTCTGACTTCTCCAGTAGTTAGCTTGATAGCTTGAGTTTATATTGTTGTCGAAATCCCAAGGCGCTGAAATGTTCGGAGCTCATTTGTGGTTGTCAGAATGATCAATGTGAGGTATCCATGAGTGTTGGTGATGACCATCTTGATCCAGATTGTGTTCGCGCTGATGCGAAGTCCACTCTGAAGGGAAGGGGTAGTTGACTTCGTCTGTTGTGGAATTTGATGTCTGATGTTCCTTAAATGGTGATGGCGGTTTTGTGGAGGCTTCCTGTGACCTTTATAGGGAGTCAAAAACGATAGAAAAGTCCCAATCATGAAGAGTGTCACATTTTGTGGGATTTTTGCTTCACTTGGGGAATGAGATGTCGAAATTGTTGGTGATGTGAGGCCGTTAGTTTCTTTCAGACAGAAAAGCAAAAGTTGAACAGTCATCAGGATGGTGGAACCAGTTGCGCCTTCTTTGAGCAAGATGTTGGGATTTTCAAGTTTTGGTAGATGGGTGATGACTGGATTGGATTTTGTTTCCCTGCTACAACAGAACCAATGTATTTGATGGATGTTGCGGGTTCGTTGAGTTAGGGTTGGCTCGGTCAGTTCCCTTGTGAAGTGACTGAGCCCGAGGATCTATTGAGTGTCGGCCGGAGAGCACTGTGATTTCAAGGACATGGACTTGAAAGAAAAAGCTGAGGTTGAAGGAAGAGGTGGTGGCATCAGCGAAGGGGTGACAATAGTCTTGGCATTGATGGTGAGGGGTGTTTAAGAAACCTTCTTTGACGGTTCGAGGTGATGAAGGCCGTCCCTGAAGAGAGGTAAAGAGTGTTGGTGGGTTCGTGGAGGCTTTGGTTTGGCAATGGTGGCGTTCGACAGGCAGTGGTCGGTCGGTCTTGACCTTGCGGGAGACGTCGTATCGTGGCTTTCTTGTGTTGAGTGGCTCTTTTAGTCAGCATGATGTCCTTGTGTGTGCTGATGGACTTGTGAACAAAGCTGGGTCGTTGGCTTGACTTGATTTCATCCTGCTGGTGTGCGAGTTTTATTGAAAAACAGCAATCAACAGTTCAGCGATTGATGGGGTCTTGTTGATATCCTGACAACAGCTGAAGGAACCCAAGATCTTGTGCAGTTCCCGCCTGTTGTGCTTGAAGGCGAGGTAGAGCGGCATGTAGTAGTGATAGCGACGTTGTTAGGGACTTTCATGACAAACAGTGACGGACGCTGAGCTTGATTGGTGTTGTGAAGTCTCGTGGTAGTGGTGGGATGTCTTGTATCAGTGACATGGCGTCTGTGTTTGAGAGTTACTGTCTTGCGTTGGTGACAGATGTCAAGTGTCGGTGACGTGATGTGTTGTGGTTGTTGACATGATGATTTGTGCCAGTCTTGTGATGGCGATCGATGTCTTGAGTTGGTGACATGATGTCTTGTCACAGTGACATGGTGTCGTGTCAGTGACATGCTGTCTTGTGTTGGTGACATGCAGTCGTGTGACGGCGACAGACGTCTTATGTCGGTGACACGATGTCTTGCGTCGGTGATGTCAAGTGTCGGTGGGGACAGAGGGCAGCAATGGTCGAAGGATAGCTGATCTGTGTTTTGAAGGAATGTGCGAATCGTTGTGAGGGAGGGATGGCAGATTGCGAAGGGCGAACGATAACAGAGCTGCACGTGGTGGTCAGTGAAGGACGTCTGGCAGTGACGAACGATGTTTAGAACCAGCAACAACATGCGAGAGGCAGTCGACGGGGAAGGATGATCGCCAGACAACTGTGAAAGGCAGTTGATGACGAACAGCAGAAGGCGAAGGACGAACGTTAATAGAGCTTCAAGTTATAGGCGGTAATGGATAACAGGCAGCAGATCCATGAACGTCGATAGGGTAGAAAATTGTTGTAGTTCGAAGATGAACCCCAAGGTGCTGTTAACGGTAGGTGGCGAGGGACAGCAGACATTGAAGAGCAAGGAGACCTGATTCTTTGATGAAGCTGAAGCAGCTGAGAATCCAGTTCGGTGTCTTCAAGGTGGTTAGAAACGAAAATGACGACAAGCTGTGTGATGTTTCTGGTAGTGACGATGAAGGTCTCAGTGCAGCGGCAGACATGGTTAACTGGTGCGAGCTGAAGGTCCGTCCGTTGACGTGGCTTTATTGTGCTTCCGTTTCAGCAAGTGAAAAGAGAGGTGGTCGCACAGAAGGGGTGGAGATGGGAAAGCAGGAAGTTTCTTCATAGACATGGCTTTCCAGTTCTTCTGTTTGAGTGGCGAATACAGATGTCTACAGATGTTGTTGACATGGATGGCGATTTTCCTTTCTAGAAGTGTGTCACGAATGAAAAAATTTGTCCCGGGAAGTGGCATGTGAATCGGTGACTTAGTCTGAGTATGAATACTGTTGTGAGGACGAAGGCGGGGCGGAGCCTAAGGATCTCTTTGACATGAAGTCGTAAACAAAAGTGGTGAATTGAGACGGCAGACAGGTGACGTGAACGGATCGAGGGATGATGTTTTCATCTGTTTCTGTTCGGGCGGATAGGCAATGGGTCGGTTTAGTTGGGCGACGGTTCCCTGAAGTGCCTATGGGTTTTATCGTGTTGTCATCTCTTGAGGTGAATGAAAGCGGTCTTGCCATGTTGTCATTCAGTTGAGGTGACTTCGGTTTCATGTGTTCCCGTTTGTGCGAATGAGATGACTCTTGCCGTGTTGAGGTGAACAGGCAGAGGAGGTGGCAAGTGGAAGAGGCGAGCAGCAGATCAGAGTAAGGTGTCAATGATAAATTCTTGTTGGACGACTTGCTTTCTTTGCGATTCCGTTTGAACGAAAGGGACGACTCTTGCCATGCTGTCTTCTGGAGATGAACAGGCAGAGGCGGCGACTGTTGATAATGCAGTCTTGTTGGACGTTTTGCCTTTCTTGTGTTGTCATTATACAAATAAGATAACTCTTGCTATGCAGTCTTCAGAGGTGAGCAGGCAGAGGAGGATGCAGTCTGTGCGTTGAAGATACCATTTTGTTGGATACTTGGTTTCATAGTCTTTTGCTCGTGCTAAAGGGAAGTCTTCTGAAGGCGAGCGGGCAGGAGTGGGGCAAGCAGGAGAGGCAACTGGGTCAAAGAAAAATGTTGATGCCGAGGTCTTGTTCGTTATCTTGTTTTCCGTTGAGGGGCGGACCAAGAAAGGTGAACAGAAGCAGTGAAAGGAAGCAGCCTTGTCTTGGTGTGACAGTCCGTCGTGTTGTCAACAGGTGTGGAAGCGATGGCCAGTAGTGAGAGACGACAAGCAGGTGGTAGAAAGTTGTTTCTTGCTTGGAGAGTGATGTCTTTTCTGTGATTTGGCATGGGTTGAACGAACTTGTCTTGATGACGGTCGCCATAGTCAGTTGTGGGGCCATTATACACAGTCGGTTCGATGTTGCCAGCGATGACTTGAACAAAATACAGACAGGAACAGTTTCTTCTGTGGTGCGAAAAAGTTCCCAAAGACGGAGGTTGACATTGTCGTTGTCATCTTCAGCAGATCCAGGTCTCCAGAAGGGCTTCCGGGTGTTGGATTGGTCGACGCATCCACAGCAGAGTCTTTGGATCTTGCCATCTTGTTGCCACAGTAGTTGATGTGACAAGCGGTAGAGGGCGCCAGCAGGTGGAAACGACACAAGTGGGACGACAACTCGAGATGATGCGACACAAAACTGGAGAGAGCGAGAAGACGATGTGAGTTCGGTCAGGGCTAGAGGGAAAAGATGGTGGGCCGTCTCGCCCGAAAGCTTTTGTAGAGGATCCTCGCGCATGCGCAGGATGGGTTACGCTGCTGGCCACCTCTTCAGAGCTTTAAAACTCCAGCGATAGAGAGCCTACTTCGGGGAAGAATGGTATAATTTTTCAGGTGTTGTATATTTCCTCACGGCAACAGAAACGGATTTTTACCAAGGGATTGACTAACGGTAAAGAAATAGACCTTCGGGCCGTACTCTATGTGGAGGATCGAGAAAAATGGCGCTGGGAGTTATGTACTTTTAAGAGGCGTGTAAATGTTGCAGAGGCTTCATTTTCCTCTTTTTTCCCTCGTGAGAAACTATTTTGGTACATTCACTATAACCTATTTAAATGTTGATAATGCTATTTCGTGCAGGATGCACGAATATATAAGCCGGTAATCTTTTTAAAAGTTCAAGCAGCTCAAGAAGCTTGAGTGGACTCGTGGCTCTGCGAACACGAGTTCGAAATATGACACATATGAACAACAAAAATAAGAAAACGGAATCACCCTTGCATAACTCCTGAGATTGAGCGACACGACTCACGACCACTGTAACCCGACACCGCCCAACTGATACCTTACTAGTTACTACGAAAGAAACGTTAAATCCCAAGTGTTTTCCGCATTGAGACAAGCCCCTGCTGCAAATAGTCACACATACATCTTGAAAACAGAAATTAAACTTACGTCTTTGGCGTTTCTCCATTTCCTTTCAGGTGTTTTTCATGTCCAGTTCCGATTACTATGTACACGCTCGATTCCACGTGATTCTTGAACCACACCTCCCAACCTCATACCACAACCAATCGCAGATGCTCACCGCAGCATACAAACCCAAGCTTACGATAACTGCTTTAACGCAAGTTAGCCAACTAAACCGGCGTTAAGTAAACAAACCAAAATTTAGCCTTGCCCAGCCTAATCAAAAACCTCCCAAATAAATTAATCTCAAATAAATTAATCAGCCCTGTATAATTTATTAACTCAATGGTAAACCAGGGTAAACACTGCGATGTTATCGGTTAAGATGGAGTTCGTATGTTGTAAGGAGGACTACCGTCACTTAACCTCAAACCCACTGAACTTATTGGTATTTTTTTGGAACAGGACAGGACGATTAAACAATCATAAATTTTGACTTTCTTGTTTATTTTTTTTTATCTCTTACTTACATAAATTTTGTTCACACGGTTTAGAAAATAAAATAGCAGTAGTGGTACCAAACAACCGCTAGATGATGCCACTTGTCAATTCTTGTTGCTTAGCAACCAAATTAACGACGCGCATGAACAGCTGCTTCCCCGTCTTGTTGGATCTCTCTGCCGCGTCCTGTGGTTCTTCTCTACCGCCTTTCCACATCATCCACCACACCATTAGGCTTCTCCCAAGCAATTTTATTTATTTTTTTTTAATTAATAACTTTTTATTTTAATTTTTTGGACGGAAACTTCTTCTTGGGCATCTTGTCACGCAACTTGTTCATATCAACGCTAAACAGAACAAAGGCGATTTACTTTGGAAAATAAATGATAAACAAATTGATGAAGAGGCTGAAATTAATGATAAAAAAATATAATAAATTTCCGCATAACTTAAAAAGTTTATTTCTACTCGAAATTCAGTCGTCCGTAGCCCAAAACTTATTGTAAAAAACTTGATTGCAAAATAATCATACTAAAACTTTAAATATCCTATAACTAAATGAAAAAAAAAGCAATACTGAAGACGCTCAAGAGCTGCATCAATAAGGTCATGGTTTTACGATCAGCGTCCTGATCAGTGTTCGCAGATTCCTACAAGCGTCTGCCCCGAAATCATGGCGCTGGCCCCCTTAGAAAATCCCTAAAATAAATTTTCATTTTCCGTAGTTAAGAAAGCACATTTTCCTGAAAAATAAATTAAATTAAAAATAAACACACAAATAAAAATATCGTAATAACTCGTTGTTACACGCACATTACTCCTAAGGCGAAAATGAAACTTTTTTTTTTTTACCCTTCCTGATTTGCGATCTTACTTATAAAATCGCAAATCGGGTTAATCAGTTTAAAAAAAAAATCACCATAAAAGCAACAACTAATTCTCCTTTGCTATT
>JAHWFP010156931.1:0-33539 GCA_023313725.1 Lithobius niger | reverse complement strand
CCCCCCCCCCCCCCATATTTTCGACCCCCGTTTTCACCCCCAACAGCAATCAAAACCAAAACCTGATCGAAAACCATGATAAAGCGAAACGCTACTCATAGCCTAGCGACTAAGCTGCAAGCGGACATATTGCTTTTTTGTTTCCCCCACTGGTATGGCTGCCGCATGGTCAAGCCAGAGCGTCTCACGGCCAGTACCGACAGTGATGGACAAAGACTGAACTACCCGAAAGTCACTTTCGTCTGGTGGCGACTTATGTGGGGCAGGATTATCACCCGGTTTGAAATTCTGAAACTAAAATGGACCAACTTCCAATATTTCCAGCTTTAAACATATGAAGCTACACGTGGCTACTCACTTAAACCTAAAATTCAATACCATAAACATGAATAGACCAGAACTCTTTCTTTTCCGCCTATTGAAATGAACTACCAACGTCTGTAGTTTCGATTCCGACGGTAAACAGTCGAAAATAAATTTGACAACCACATACAAAACATTCCACCTGTACTAGTGATTTTCTTCTACACGTAACTAGTGATTTTCTTCTTCAATAATTAATAAATGGTTGAATTTGTGTCCCTGGGATAAATATTTTCGTTATGCACTGTCCTTTCTTTTGACTCCACTTCTAAGGACTTCAAAAACGAACTGATCGGAACTTTTCAAAACAGTAAAAGGTACAAAAATAAACTTTCCTGTAATGATTCATATACCGCAGTACTCCTGTAGTGTTTAGTCCACGTGAAATCTTACTGCTGTTTTTACAGTTTTTTACTTTAGAACACGATAAGTCAGATTAGTGCATTCAGCGACATCCCTGAAAATTCGTAAAAACCAGTCTCATAGTGTGCTTAGTACAAACCTACAGATCAAGTAATTCAGGGTTCGAGTGACTCCTTGAAAAGCCATTGAAAATAAAAATGTAATGCCTGTCCTGAAATCTTGAAAAATGATGCATGTATTATCAAGAATTTACAGGGGGTTATAAATGCTTGATATCATCAATAGGATGAAGGAAAAATGGCAGACTTGAAGAATGCTGAACAATTTAGTCCCGATAGCAGGCGAGTGTGTAGCCTATATTATACGCTATACTATTCTTACAATAATTTTGAAAGTTGGGCTACGTTTTAATTTTATATACGTGTCTTTAATGGTTGAATACAGGCAGTAACGTTTTACGTGGACGAAATAGTTTAGGAACACTACAAGTATATGAAACCTTACAGGAAAATTTGTGTACCTTTGCTGTTTTGACTTTGGATCAGTTAACCTTACCTTAACATCAAACGAATTTGTTTTTGTTTTCTAATTCGTGATACTTTGACATATGAAGTTAATTTGTTTTTTTTACTTGTCGCAAACGCACCGTTCAGGGCAAGCCTTTCTTTTGGAAGTTGGTTTGTCTGCAGCTCTCTTTCAGTGGCTTTGTCCTTTATTTGTGATATAGGACGGCAAGCCAAATGGGCAAGTGGGAGAGTGACGTAAAACCATTCTATAAACTAATTCGTAATTAGTAAACAAAATAAACTCGTTTGATGTTTATTATGGTTTAACTGATTCGAAGTCAAAACAGCAAATGAACACAAATTTAGTCCACGTGAAACCTTACTGCTGTATGCAAATGTTTTTACTAATTTTATTTCTGCACACGATACTTCAGCTAATGATGGTGCATTCTATTTAACTGTACGACATCGCTGGAAAATGCTTAAAACCTGATCTTTTTAGTGGGCTTACAATAGCTCTGCGGGTAAGTGAGGGTTCGTGCGATTCTTTGAAAACCAAGAAATGCCCTGGAAAGTAAAATGTCATTCTATGCCTGGAAAACGGCTCGAAAATCTTGAAAAATTATATATGTATCGTCAATAGTGTGATGAACGGAAAGTAGATGACGTGATTGAAGAACACTGAAAAAATATAGCCAAGAAAGTCGTCGAATGTGTAACCTTACATATTTCTTCCTTTGTTTGGGCATGAAAAGTTTTGAAATTCTGGTCGTTTAGAGCTCCGACTTTAATCGTATGTACGTGTGTAATGGTTGGATACAGCAGTAAGGTTTCACGTGGACTAAACAGTACATCAACACAAATCGGAAGACCTTCTTTGCTTCCTTGTTACTCCATTGGAAGGTTACGGACCTTGGTGTAAGGTTCACAAGTAATCTTAAGTCCACCTCACATTGTCTGATGCTGGTTACCAAGGCTTTTGGCCGTTTGCTTATTGTTAATCGCTGTTTTGCTCTTGTTAATCTCCGTACACGCGTGTGGGCTTTTAAAGTCTACGTGCGGCCTATACTGGAGTACGCCAGCTCCGTCTGGTCGCCCCACCTTCTCCAAGACATTGACCGATTGGAATCGGTGCAGTGTTCCTTCACTCGGTCTCTACCTGGGCTCCGGCACCTTTCTTATACTGATCGTTTGCGCCTCTGTGGATTAGACCCCCTTGAACTGCGTAGGCTACGTGCTGACCTGGTTTTAACTTTCCAGTCATTCACAATCTCCTTCCAGCGGATTTTCTGTTTTTACTTTTTCCAGTTCTTTCAAGACTCGGGGCCACTCGCT
Source organism: Lithobius niger (assembly GCA_023313725.1). Lineage (NCBI taxonomy): Eukaryota > Metazoa > Arthropoda > Chilopoda > Lithobiomorpha > Lithobiidae > Lithobius > Lithobius niger. The sequence goes on along the minus strand of JAHWFP010156931.1, from coordinate 30,972 downwards.
TAAGCTTCAAACTACAGCCGTAAGTTTTTCTTCGCGTCACGTGTAGTCCAATGCTGGAACTCCCTGCCTGAGGCTGTGGTTTCAACGATTCCCTGCATACCTTCCGCAGACTACTTGCTGCTTGTGAACTGTCTCACTTCCTCCGTAGGACTTACTGATACTTTTAATATTACCGGAAATTACCAATACTCCCATGGATCCCGTCTTTTTGCATTTTTTCCCCCTCTATGGGACGGAGTCAGTGGCTTTGCCCTTCCGTTACCTTGTCCCCCTCTATACGGTGGACAGAACTATCTTATTTATTTATTTATTAAAAGTATCTGAAACAAGTTTATTTGTGCTCCTTTGCTGTTTTGACTTCGAATCAGTTAAACCTTACCTTAAGCATCAAACGAGTTCGTTTTTGTTTACTAATTCGTGCTACTTTAGCATACCATGTAGTTTCGATTAACATTTTTTAATATTTGAATCGTTATCAATTACGGTTTGCACAACCAATAAGGAAACAAATCTTAAATCTTCAGTCTAAGTCTTGCGTCTATTTTGTACTTGTTCCAAACACTAAATTTCGCTCGCTTCGCTCGCTCATTCAGTGCAAGTCTTTCTTTTGGCTTGTTCGTGGCTCTTATTAGTGGCTTTGTCATTTATTTGTAACACAAGACAGGCAAACCACAAATTTGCAACGGACATTTTAGTTTTAACACGGGATAGTGACGTGAAATCATTATATAAGTCACTAACTTGGTAATAAGGATAAGGCTTCCTCTTCACGTGTGGGTGAATTGTTGGCTCAACAGCATTGTTAGCATTTTCTTAATCTTCAGTCGACGTTTGCTGATTGGCATTGTTGCATAAAAACAAGGTTCAAAACAATGTAAAACAATCTGGTCGTTTAGAGATTGATTAGTAAAGGTCTTATGGAAAGGCCACATCTGCAGACCAATAAATGTAAATGACAAGAACCAGATTTATAGGACAGATAGTTTGATCTGTTTGTGTCGTGCTAAGTTCTACAACAACAAGCCAAAAATGAAAATCACGATTACAGCTCAAGTCCAGATCTCCGATGTTTCAAATCGGATTAATAATAAAAGTTGGTACACGTGTTGGCCAAGACCCACAAAGCTCATACACCACATTTCTGTGGAAATGTTAAAATGTTCAGTTGAAATGTTGTTTTGTGCGAAATTTCGGCTTTAACATGTGTAATGTTCTATTCCAGTGAACTTTTGACGAGAACAAACATTATTACCAGGATAGCATAAGGACAATCAATTGTAATAAAAGCATTAATTATGCACAGAAACGGGTAGGCTAAATAATAAGCAATCATTCATCTAATACTGGGTCTTTAATCTACACTCCGGCGTACACAATATTGACCCCACAATATGGCCAATTAAATCAGTGACAGGTTGTTATGATTTATGGTATCGATTACAATTATTCGGCAATGAGTCAAACCAATGGCATTATTGATTAAGTCGAGCGGAAAACTAAATCATTATATCTCTTAAATATTTAAGTGACCTCGTGCTAATTTAGTAGCGTAGTATTATTACTGGTTTTCCTTAACAATCATAGCTATTGCCACTGAATTGAATGAAATACTTAGCTCTTATTAGAAGCTTGGTTGAAGCTATCGGCACACGGCTCTAACTCGACGGTGAAGCCCCGTCCAAGATGTGGCACAGCGTCTGGCCTGGCGTGCTTTCCGAATCGGGACCTCCGAAATTGACTGGCGTGAACTAGTTAAACAACGGGTGAACGGCTGGTGATCGACTGATGTCATGCATTCCACGATTCGGTTTATATACCGTAGTGTTATCGTTCACGATCGATCCATTATAGTATTGATTAATTGCAGAAAGTCCAAATACAGTAACATTCTGACAGCTTGGGCCCTTATCACCAAATGGGACCTCCACGCACGTCAATCATTCTATTGTTGCGTTCGGGGATTTTAGATGTTCCCCGTTTTCGGCGATTTGAAGCTATCTGCCGATATAATTAACTATCCCGTGTGGGAATAATTTATTCTTTGCAGTGATCGATGATGAGCGACGATCTTATCGTAATTAAATCTACTTCTAGAAAGTAATTTAAGGTTCTACGAAATATCGTAATATTATCAACTGGTAATGCCATCCTTTAAACTCTAACAATAGTTGTAATTATACTGGTTAGGTTAGAATGATCTTACCGCCTTTCGGTCGTCTTTGAAGAAGGACTCCTAATTATTAGTGGTCGACCGAAACCAAGTTTTTCACTTTCGGCCGAAACCGAAACCACTACCGAAACCGGAGATTTGGTTTCGGCCGAAACCGAAATCGCTACCGAAACTGGCAATTCAGTTTCGGCCGAAACCGAAACCACTACCGAAACCGAACTACCGAACTGGAAGGCAGAGACTGGTTTACCTCTTTTCTGCCGCTAGGCTGAGCAAGTCCACGTGCGCCCTTCACCCCCACACCTAAAAAAATGTCAATCCTGCATAAATAATTCATGACTTTCGTTTGCGTGTTATTTCTGCTTGCTAGTCTTTTTTTTTAACGATTAATTCGTGTCAGTAAGGGAGATCCAGATCACCAGAAAAGAGCTTGATTCAATGAGTATGAGCCTTGCTTGAAAACGTAAATAAAGGCAATTAAAGCATAAATTCCCTGCAGTGCAACGATGCCATTATAAATATGATTAAACATGGATTGAAAAAATGTATTTATTATTGATGGGCATGGCAGAATAAAGCAGGATCTGGATGTCGGTGCCCCTGGGCCTAGTTAGACTACGCGGAAATTGGCTATTACCAGGAGGCAAATTGGTTTCGGTTTTACCGAAACTGCAGCATAGGATTCAACCGAACCTAGTTATTCGGTTTCGGCCGAAACCGAAACTGATTTATAACTTTTTGACCGAAACCAGAACCGAAACCGAAACCAAAAATTTGACGGTTTCAGTGCCGAAACCGAAACCGTAACCGAAATTCGGTCGACCTCTACTAATTATATTCACTTATCTGGAGTCAATTTGATCTATCCAATAAACATTCGGCTCATGCATTTAATAAATGTATGATATTATGCAAATATGTATCTAATCAATTAGTTGTATTGTTTCTGTTATGAATACTAATTAAGCCATAAATTAATTCCTTACACATGGGTGACCGAAGCCAAGCCTCCTCTTTGGTTTCTTCGCAGCTGATTTTATTCACTCTGTAACGCAGAGGCTTACGACGGTTTCGCTGCGGTCTCACTTTGTGCGCGAGTCGTCCTGTTGGCGGTCCTTTGCGACATGTGAATTTTGGAACTGGTGTCAACAGTATTGTAGGTGCCTCACTGTTACACACACTCACGTCATCTGAAGCATCCTGCTGAACACCAACTGAAGCACTTGGTGGCACTGCACCGAAGTTCGGAGAGCCTTGGGGTTGCACGGAAAGTTTATGGTCCTCCTGCTCAACGGCTGTAGCGACGGGGACATTGTCACCACTACCTTGCGATTCACCAACGGAAAGTCTGTTAAGCGATTCACTGCCCACACAACAGAGTGTGCTCTTCGCCATGACTGGTGCCCAGTCCAGTGCTAACGGAGCAATGTCAAACACATGACACTGATCACATACTTCTTCTTTACGCGTGACGTGATGAATGCCAAAAAGAAACTGCGTCTTCCAGTTTACAATCTCGTATGGTCCCGTAAAATCTGGCTTCAAAATCACTGTTGGTCCTTTCATCCTCCCGAACGGCCCATTTACGTCATTATGAACTGTCGGTGGTAGACGCGACATGTGGTAAACCAGCTTCACTCTTGATCCCAATGGATAGTGAAGAATGCCCTGAAGCTCCTTCTTCTGCCACAAGAACTTTACACCGCCTTGCAACTGGTCTTCATCTTCTGCCGAGATGTTGTCGAAGGGTTTACCATCATCAACTTCCTGTGGTATCCGATCTCCACGTACTATGTGACATATGTCTGGCGGATAACCAGGGTAACCTAGCGGAAGCTCTTCCTCGGTCGAGACGTTGTCTAAATCCTTATCGTCATTGAATTCTTGTGGAAGCTGTTCTTCTGACCATTCGTCATCCATGGTGATGGGGTCGAAGCACGGCTCGATGTCTACAACGTTAACTACATGTTCATCTTCCGGGTCGTCAACGTTTTGCACACGGTAATTCAACTCTCGTGTCCTTTCCAGGATTTGGTATGGTGCCAAGTATACCGGTGCTAGCTTCTTCGTTATCTCCTTACTTGCATTTGGCAAAATGTGCGCATTGATCCTTACTAGCTTGTTCTCCTCGAATGAGCATCTCGTCGTCTTTTATCATAGTTTATCTTCGTTACTCTTGCTGCTTCTGCCAGGTGCGCTCTTGCTAGATCCCTTGCCCCTGCTAGGTGTTGCTGATGCGCCTAAAATTGATCTTCCTTCGTGGAGCCTGTTGTTTGCGCTGGCAAAGTAATCAACTTCGTTAGACTCCATGAATCTTTGCCATAAACCAGGAAGTACGGCGTGTTCCCTGTCTTGCATATGGGACTGTCCGGAATGCTACTTCTAAGTTTGGCAAGAGTGGCCCCCAGGCGTTGTGTTTCTGGTTCACAAACGTCCTAAGCGAGTTCTTTAGTGACCTATTTACTCATTCAGTTGCATTCGATTGTGCATGATAAGCTGTCGTCTTCCTCAACTCTGTGCACAATAGCTGTCCCAGTTCCTGAAGCAACCTGGAGGCGAATGCCGGTCCATTGTCCGAGATCAAAACTTTTGGTGGCCCATGCTCTCTCACTACTGCTTTGAAGAAGTGTACCGCTGCTGCCCTCGCAGTTGCGAAGCGTGTGGGAATGAACCATACCCATTTCGTAAAATAGTCCACTATGCTGAGAACGTAGCGGTTGCCTTGTGTCGTCGTTGGTAGAGGACCTTCGAAGTCGATCCCTACATACTGAAAAGGTTGTGTCGCTATCACTGGAACCATCAATCCCTTCTTCGTTCTTTGTGTCGGCTACGAAATCTAACATTCATGACATGATCTCACGTATAACTTTGTGTCACGAAAAATCCCAGGCCAAAATGCGACGGTCTGCAACCTCTCCATGGTCTTTGCTATTCCCAAGTGTCCCAGAGCATCGTACTGATCTGCCAGGAAGGTGTGCCTGAGTGCCGCAGGAACATAAATCCTCAGCTGGTCAAATCTTCCACCTCGATTCCTCGCCGCACGATCCGCATAGTAGACGATGCCATCATGAATTTGGTGAGTCTGCTGAATGTTCTGCAACTTTGCTGCTGTCAAACTTCGCTGCATGTCTTCTCGGCGCTGTCAAGATGCCGTAGATTCTCCTGATATCTTTGTCTTGCTTCTGCGCTGCTCGCAACTGATCTTTGTGTTGAATCTTCAACTTGGTTGCATGCGAATCTGATGCACTTGTGTGGGAGCTCCGGACAATGCGTCTGCGATAACATTAGTCTTCCCAGGCCTGTGTAGAACGTCGTAATCATACATCTGCAATCGTAGTGCCCACCTTGCTGTTCGGCCAGTGTTCTTGCTGTTGCTCAGCACCCACTTCAGAGCTTCACAATCTGTTAATAGTACAAAATGGTTATCCTCGAGAAAATGCCTCCAGCTGTCTATTGCGGAGACCGCCACCAATGCCTCTTTCTCAAAAGTCGAGTACTTGGCCTCCCTCTCGCTTAAGAGTCCTGCTGAAAAATTCTACTACACGAGTCTTCCCGTCCTTGACTTGCGTTAAAGCTGCTCCGATCCCTTCGTCGGACGCATCCGTTTCAACTCCGAATTCTTCACTGTAATCCGGAAGCTGCAAGCAATCTGCGGATACGATCCTGCACTTAACTTCTTGGAATGCTTTTTCTGCTTCATCGTTCCAGGCAAACTTCGGTGACTTGTGAATCAGAGATGTCAGTGGTTTGACGAGTGTCGCATAGTTCTTTATGAATTTCCAGAAACAGTTGGCGAGACCGATGAATCTTTGCAAGGCCGTAAAGTCTCTTGGGCGTGGGTAGTGTGGTATCCTTTCAATGTGGCCTACTTGATTACAGCCCCTGCAAATATAATCTCTGTATCCCTCTGGATCAAAAGTGCCCCTCTTTCGATAATAGTTCCCACCTGGATTAAACCCATTTGCAACGTCAAGGTTAGCAAACAACCCCGCATTCTAACCATTCCTATTATCCTCAGAATGCGAATTACCATTCCCATGTGATGGCGAAAACTGAAAACCACCTTTTTGAACCATAGGCGTCGCCCCCGCCCCACCTGAGCTACTTGGAGTACATTGCACCTGGTTGGTGTCGTTTTCTAGATTCCTAGATTGAGCCATTTGCACATCACTAAGTGGTGTCAAACCCTGCTGTTCCCCAGGCATCCTAGCTACATTTACAATACTGTTTTCCTGGCTAAGCATCCTGCCTGAGCTACTCACAGCTTGAGATTTAACACTTGACAATGGATTCACATTTGACAACACATTGCAATTTGAGGAAGCCACACGTAGTTGTGCATCTTGGTCTTGCCCAGTTCGTCGACCTGTAAAGAGAGAAGGTGCATGGGAATTCGAAACACTAGAAAGCATTTGCTGAACACTGCTTTGACCAAATGATGTCTCTGCGGTTGTAAATGTGTCCGTTGGCCATACGTTGAAGTTCCATACGTCTTGGCAAACTTGTGCCAATCTGGTAGCTCTTCCATTACAGTCCATAAATCATCAATCGTCTGTGGATCTTTGCCAGCTATGTAGTCTCGTACGGTACTCGTCAGTCCATCAAGCACCGCGTCAATTAAGTCCAGGCCGTCGAGTGGTCTTTGTAATTGCTTGTTCTTTACTAGGAGTGCAGCCAGGAACTCTCTCGGCGGTTAATCTACACGTTGCCGCATGGAGTTAATCTCTACCATCAACAATCTGTCTGGTTGCCTCCGGATGAAAGCTGGTTTGAAGCCTTTGCGAACTTCCTGCCAAGTATGCATGGGTTTGCATGCTGTAGACCACCACTCTTTATACCTGCCGGTCAGATGAGACGCCAAGTGGGTTTGTAGCCCTTTCCCACCAAGTTTCCTCTCTTCCACGTACGCATCCATTTTCTCGAGCCAAGCATGTAAATCATTGTCATCCATTAACGGTGGTGAAGTTACAGTTGCCGGAGATACCGCCTGTGCAAATGCCCCTGTGAGATCTGCAAGTGACACATGTGGTGCTGACGAAGGTTGCGGTGCGGTTGAACTCGTTGAAACAAGAGTTTGAGTTTGCAAAACTGCTGATGTCATGGATGGTAAATTCGAATTCTGCGCCGGTGGTGTGGTCGCAGGCCCCTTGTTAGTAGATGCAGGCGTAGGTGATGATGGCAAACTGTTGACGTTCATTGTTACTCGTTGGTTGGGCTTCATCAATGATCCGCTGGATGATGCACTCCTGTGCCTTCATGGCCGAGGTAACGTTGACTTTGGTGTCGACGCCGCAGTAACCACTGGCGACGCAGGCGGTGCCTGCAAGGGGCAGCTTTGCGAAAGAAGCGCTGTTAACTGAGCAATTTGTTGTGCTATACTGCCTTGTGACGATTTTTTTTAACTTGTCATCGAAGCCCTTAATTCTGTCCTCTAAGTCATCACAATAACGTTCCATGCGCTCTTCCCATGCTTGCTGTTGTGTTCGCATCTTCACTGACATTGAAGATTGCAGCTCCTTAATCTGTCTTCAAACCTGACTTGTTGCATTTGTAGTTTATGCTCGAAGCTTTGCGTTTGTCGTTGAAAATCGTTGACTTGTAACACATTCCCCAGAGTCTTGAACGACACTGGCGAATTTTCCATCTCTGTACCTGAAAAATTCTTCCCAGCTGCAGCATATAGCGGTAGCGTGTCTTCCAGCCAGTCTCTAATTTGATCATCAATGTTAACAATCACTTCTTCTCCGTATGCAGCCATGTTTACAGTTCGTTGTCAAATTTTGATTACCTAATGCCCCTTTAAACCCTGACAGCAACTGTAACACTGTAACTTAATACACAGTACCAACATCAAAAATTTGTTAAAACCCTTTATGCCAAACTCGCACACAGCTTATTTCAGACTTCTACGCACACAGCACACAGTTTAAAAGTAAACCTCTCAACGCACACAGCACCGTTAACTCGAACTCGCACACAGCCACTGCAATTCGTTGTCGCACACAGCCCTTTAATTTGTATTCGCACACAGCCACGTTAAATTTTCCCTCACACAGCCCCTTTAATTTGCATTCTCACACAGCTACTACAGTTCGTGTCAACATTTACAACAGCTAGTTTCAAATCTTGCAAACAATTTCTCAGTTTATTAGCCAACCCCCTTTTTTCATTGTACAGTCCTAAATTCTGCTACAGAAAATGTTTATTCCGAAAACCACTGGTAGTTCGTTTTATTTTTGCAAACGATCGGCAACCACAATCACTTAAATTTCGCCCTCCTTTAGTTTATTCAACAATGCAGTCTTACCTGGTGTCGAGGCTACATTGACATGAATGAGCGTGGCGGAGTGATATGCGTAGTGGTTACGCGCCCACTGAACTTCTGACCGTTTTACAAACACACAGCTCTCGATTCTGGACACACGTGAGCAAGAAAATAGTCCCCGTGGCATCGCCACGTTCGCCTTCAAAATGTCAGTCCCAAGTTCACAAAAATTTGCAAATGTTCATGCGGATGCTTAATCCTAACATGTTCATTCCTGTCCGAACGGTTTAATGTTGTGCAGACACGTAAATCTAAATTCATAGCAAGTCAACCAACAATCGATAGGAGGCCGCCATGTTGGATCTTTTGGAACGCACTACACGCGATCTGGGTTGGAGGCTTTGCACAGGGATGCAGCTCCTGCAGAAATTCAAAGGTTGCCCAGGCATGCCGCGTGGGAACTCGATTGTATGGGAAACGCCACAAGCCATTCAACGCTTAGTGCCGGTGTCACACGTGCGGTCGCCGCTGCAGTACCGCATTTGCGGTTTGGTTTACATGCCTTCTGTTCGTACTGCACACGTACCTGCATCGACGTTGCGTTACCGCTCGCGCGGTCGTTTTGCACCGCAATTCCCCCCGTCAACGCAGCGGTACCGCAGCGTTAAAAAAAACGCAATTGCGTCTCTGAGTACCTTGGATGACTTGAGCGCTGCACACGTCCGCAATTTACCGCAAAAGCGTTACCGAAAATGGCGTCCAATTTCGAAGAAATAGACATGAAATTGTTTATTGGGGGAGTAAAGAACTATCCTGAAATACGAAATGTTGCTGCAGAAATGATTGAAGACTCATTGGGAAGTAATTAAAGAACTTATCCGATTTTTTTTTAGTTAATCTGCAAAGAATGTATCACATTTTCCCCTGGTACGTCTTAAATTAGTACATCAATGTACCAAAATTCGTCGTATTGGTTTTAAAATATATTTTTTGTTCATGAGGTAGGCGAAAAAAGCAACATCGTCTCATTGGTTTTAAACTATAATTTTTTGTACACGAGGTTAGGGAACTAACGTGCACATACGTCACGGAAGCGGCACCGCAGCGTCAACGCGCGTTAATAAAACGCACGTGTGCATTGATTGGATGCGTCACTGCAGCTGCGCCGCAGCGTCCAAAAAACGCACGTGTGCACCGGCACTTACACTGCTTCTGCTCGAGGCTGAAATACGCTACGCGGGAATTCGGTTGCCAGTGTTTACGCCGCAGGCTACACAATGTTACCGACGCTTATAAATCCACCCAGGCTTTGCAAATTTCTACTTAAATGCCTCGCACAAATTAATGCAATTCTCATGCCATATTTCTGTACAGTTCTATTAACATTTGCATGCATTAGTTTCAAAATGTTTGCATTTCTAATGTCAAAATTGCACGGCTTCTTTGGTAACGTTATGGTTAATTTCAGGTCAAACACCGCATATTTACCCACACTACAAGTGCTGTTTGTCGCTAACATGTCTTTGCTTCTTCATAATAAAACTGTCACATCAATCCCGTGTGAGTCTTAATCTGCAGGTTGGCTTACTAACTGCTACCTGTTGAATGCGCTTGGGGAGGTTGCTCGTCGCCGGCCATTTTCATAGATGAGGTCGTCTCCATCATCGTTATTTTCTTTCTTCACGGCTTCCTTCCAACTTGCGCAGGGCTTGCGAGTCCTTCGTTCGGTCGCCAATTTGTAGAGGTTTTGGGTTCTACATGCCGGATAACTCAGCCGCACAACCATTAGATGTTAAACAACGGTTTATTGTGCACTGAACATGAAAATGAGCTACATGCTTTAAACAACGCCATGTCGCTTACAACAACAATGATAATACTGGCGGGAAGCCAGTTGCTTAGCAACCGGTGAACATGGTTACGCAGCAGCACCACGGGAGGGTGATTCCACCTGCGGATAGACGTCAAATGAGGATTACCTCGTGACACCATAACTCCGGAACGAGACGGCCAATTAAAATTTGTCATACACAGCTATCGCCAGATAGTAGATAGGTATTGAAGGTACATTAATACAAAAAATGATGCGATTCTGTGCAAGAGTACACGTAGGGAGCCAAACGTAAATTTGAAAACTGTTCACTTGTTATTGTTGCTGTTCTTGTACTTGTTTGCATTGTTGCTGTTCTTGTTCTTGTTTGTGCTTAGTGCTCCTCTTGCTTTATTACGTGATATAAGCCAGAAATTTCTTTGGGCTTCAACCTCATAGAGACCACTTTTTCAATTGGTCGAGCCATTCCGGAGTTACGGGTCCTTGAACGATCAGTTTGATTGTTTTACATTGTTTTAACCATTGTAATGAGATAACAATGCCACTTAGCAAACTCGTTGATCTATTCTTCGTGCACGTGGTATGTCTTTGCTAAAAAATTGATTGTTGATGGGTTGTTGAGTCCCTGGTCGTGGTGCCCGGGTCTTAGTGAACTATTTGGGCCGGCACACACGCGGGGTGCGGGGTCTACTGCGATGCGTCTTTTAATGCAGCCTCCCAGACAGGAAGAGTTGGTGTTACGGCACCATCCCTGAAAGTCAGTCTCAAACAGCAATTAAAATTATGTTTTTCAGTACGGTCTGTGAGGTGATTGCAATTTCGGTTGCACTAGATGTGGCATTGGATCTAGGCCTTCCTTCCTTTGCAATCCGAAGAGACTCGATGTCTAGTGTCCGAAAACTACAGCGCTCGTGGCAATTGTTGGATGTTAGGGATCCCCTTGTGTACTTCATCGGGTGGCAGTTCTGGATGGCGCTGCAGTGTGGCACTGTGACGTTTGAGTGGGTTACGGCCCACAATGGGGAACCGGGGAATGAGCAAGCTGATGGGCTTGCGAAGGAAGCAGCCCTTCAGGGGCTGCTGATGTTGCACCATTGCTTTCGGTTTTTTAAGGAGAGCGACTCTGCAGAAGTGGTTTTTGCACGTATGGCAGGGGGAGTGGCGTTCTGCTCAAACAGGGCAAGTGCTCTTTCGGATGCATCCAATGTGCAGCGTGCGATCCGTTATGAATAGCCTCCGCTTTTGGGAGGCATGTCTGGTCTCAAGGCTACGCACTGGACATTCACTACTTCATGCTCATCAATACAAGTTTGGGTGGGTAGACTCCCCAATCTGCCCAGTTTGCAATGTTGATGCTTCCCCTGAACACTACCTCTTGGTTTGTAAGAAATTTCAGGCGCAGCGGCGATATATTGCTCATTGGATCAAGGAGTTCCCGACTTAACATCCGAGAATCCTCGCTCATTCGATTATGTTCTGTGGCTAAATTTTGTGTCGCCACTAGGGTTGAATTGTGAACTGCATGTTACTTAGTGCTCCTCTTACTCCGGCTGCGCCAGGGTAATTTACATTGTCTACAACGTCTGTCATCTAGTACTCAGTGGAGGAAAGGAAGCGGTGGTGGAGTCTTTTGTTGTGGAAGTCTGAGAACGGAGAATGTAGCAGTGTAAACGTATCGGGCACAGTGGTGTAGTGTAGTGTCTCCTATGGTTTTGTACGCCATAAAGTCATAATGCCCGTAAAGAGGGTGCCGATAGTGAGACCTTGTATCGTGCACATTGGAGGTCCTAGTCCAAGGTATTGTTGTTTCCAGTACACGGCGGAGCGGTTGTCAGCCTGTTAAATTAATTTTGTGTGCACGGAGAAGGAGTGATGAGGAAAGGACTGAACTGACCTTGTGCTCGGTGGTGTGGAGCGAGCTGTGCGCAACTACTCCTTTGTACTGTGATGGGGTACGAAGAAGAGTGAAGTGATTTCCATGTGATTCTGTGTGCAAATCCCAATGCGAATCTGGTGACCCCTGTGCGTGAACGTGGTGTGTTGGTGCGTAGGTACACTGGTGCGTTGATTTAAGCATGGAGGCGTGTGACTACATATGTTGTGTTGGTGTTTTCAAAGTTTCATTTTTGCCTGCTGGCCCTATTGATTTCTTAAGTTGCTCTGTTAGTTTGTTGATTGTTACTTTGCAGAGAGCGTAAGACTTTGGGTCAGGGCTCTGCCAAATAAACTGAAATTGAAAGAATCCATGTTTCATCTAAACGATATAGTTTTAAACCAAACTAAGCAACGTTGTTTGGCAGCTAGAAACGATAGAATGGCGTATGCATTTCTTAGATTCAAGCTTTCAGAGCTGAGCTGAATTGTTTCAAAATCGGCAGCAACAATCGGCTGCATGCATAAATCTTTGTAGCGTGGCGCCATAGCCAAAAAAAGGTACACAGATTACAAACAAAAACGTCAAGCTTGCCGTAAAAAAAGGGTTATATGATTGAAGTTTCACTTTACTTGTTAAAATGTACACGGATAAAAATTGATTTTTTTTAATTGAAATAATCAAATGTACAAATAAGAATATTGCATCCGTTTAACTGCTGTTCAGCTTAACCAATCATATATTTAAGACGTAAAGCACAACAGCACTTAATCAGATGGCATTTTTTCAATTGTACATTTGATTATTACAATTAAAAATCTTTAATTTTTATTTATGTACATTTTAACAAGTAAAGTGACATTTCAATAATATAACCCCTTTTTTTATGGCAAGCTTGACGTTTTGTTTGCAATATTTCTGTAAAGGGTACATCTCTGGACGTAGATTATTCAAATGACGTAAGAACCAGCTTTCTATGAGAAATGGTTTAGTCTGTGGAGACCATGTAAACGTGTCCAAAGTCCATCACTGTATAAAAGAAAAATTACTCACAAAAGTGACAAATAGGAAATTAATAAAAGTTGGGACACGTGTTGGTCAAGTCACGCAGAGTTCATATACCAAATATCAGTGAAAAATGGTGAAAGACGGCGGAGAAATTAAGCATCGAAATTTCGGCTTTAACATGAGAGACAGGAAGGAACATGCAGAGCATGCCACTCTTATGCAGGCGGTGTTAACAGCGATTGTTAACCCATGCAAGTAAAAAATTAGGCGTAAGGGTCATTCCGCCAAAAGAGTATAATTTGACTGTAACATAACTTCTGTAAAAAAGTGGTTTTTTTTTAAAGCAAAGCTTGCAACGTTTTAGTAATACGTATTCATTTCTAGCACAGCTGTTGGCTGAGCTTAATATATTTATTATTACTATTACTATTATTATTAATATTTGACAAGCAACAGGAATGACAGTATCAGCAATGACCAAACCACGTTGTTTTAGCCAGAAAATCAGTTAGGTCTACTTACTTCATGCCCACGAACTACGGCCTTAATCAACACTTTCTAACGAATATTTTAATACTCGAAGCAATTCTACAGCTGTATAACATTAACAACAATATAGGTAAACAGCAAATGACTGTTGTAAAGTGCACGAATTGTAAATGAGTAATTATTTACAAAAACAGCGCTGATTCGAACGTGTTTGAAAGGTCTCCACGCGTGTGTAGCGTACTGTGGCGACCTCTGGTGGTGGCAAAATCTTACAACAAAATTAGGAACTAAGTGTTCGTCTCTTGCTAAAACCATGCAAGTAACAGCAATGACATTACGGTGGGACAGAAAAACAAAATTTATTTTAATTTAAATTAATCATTAATTTTAACATAACTCAGTGTTTGTGCAATTGTAGTTACCCATAGAACAAATAAATAAAAAAAAATACGGAAAAAATTTAATTTTAATGGGCAGTAACTTAGTGAACACTAAGTGTGTGTGCTAGTGGCACATGACTTTTTGCTGTTTTTGGTTACTTTTTAAAAGAAATAATTAAAAATAAATTGCAATTTATACTATAATTCATAAACAGTGTCTTTGATTGCTAACCTGTAAGTGTTTTCTACACGTCTATTCCGAAAATTAGTAATGTTAACTAAATTGCAATTTTTAAAAAAGCTGGGACGCAAAATATACCGCAATGGCGGAATGACCCGTAATAACATAACGTTTTATTCTTCACAAACATATTATTACTCACAGATGGATGAGTTTATCTTTTTCTTCATACAAAACAAGAAACAATAAGTCTTTACAGTTATTAGTACAATGTAGTAAGTGGGAACTGGAACTAACCATATTTACAACTCTAGTTGGAGCTCACAAAGTTTAGACTTCCAAGCTGTCCATTTTCAGCAGACTCAACTCTTACACTCAGCTAACAGAGCAATACTTAACAATGCCTTACAATAACAGCATCACTAAAACGAAGGGCAAGTAAATATAAGAAAATATTAATAGCAATCAAATCAAAATAAAAGAGGAAATGCTTACTAAGCTTAATGTCAAACCGTTATAGAAGTTAGGTTAAGGCTGGTCTACATACTGGATTTCAAAAGGTGGTAGTCCGAATATGGTTAAATTCCATGGACCTCTTGAGGTACTAGTAATGTTGCACGCACCACTCACACAAATCACACCAGTCATTTATTTGGTAAAAATCTCTTGACAAGGTTTTTCAATTCAGTTTTCAATATCAAGAGATTTTCAATCATCAAAACAGAAGACACATCATAAACACTGACTATCTTTCATCACTACTTCCGACACGTCACGCTGCAAGTGCTCTTGATAAAGAGAAAAACTCCGAACCAACCTCCACAACAACTGATTCTTCACTTCTGCGGAAATCATCCTGAATAAACCATGTCCTTCTAGGGTAAATTTGGATTTGTCACGCGTCATGTCCTTCTCTTGTCCATCTATACCTGTCCTACATGGACAATGCAGTTCATCCAATTTCTTTCAATCAAGTGGGGTTTGCCATTGATCAAGCTTTGGTCTTGTCCTAATTCCCTGTTCAAACATACTCTCTCCCCGATGATCCTCCGATTGGACAAAACTATGACTTAGGTTAGGATGCTGTGTCATCTTCACTGGCTTATACCCTTCTGGTTAGTTTGAGGGGCCATCCAGAAAGCATTTACCAGCACGTGTTTGTTCTGTCGATCTTGAGCTGAATGTTCATCTTAGAATTCTATAAGACATACCTGGGCAAATCCATAAGAGAATCACTACACAATTCTTTTCATGGGCTTTGACACTTTGATAGGAGAATGACGTTTATTTTCTAATTCCAATGCTTCCTTGTATAGGTTGTCCTCAAATTACCCAGAAAGTTGTCTTTTTGTTGGGTACACAATGGACGATTTTAATTTTTTACTAGTAGCTGCTTGACTTGAACACTGGCTTCTTCCAGGGGAAACTTTGCCAGGCCATACACAGAGCTGTAAATTACTTTACTTTTAAACCTTGATATTGTTCTTGTAGAAAAGTGTTTGCCAATTTTACAATAATGTTCAAATGTTCTAGCCTATTCATGCATGGGTTTTTCATTTACGTGCAACATATTAACCTCATACCAAGAATTTATAGGGTTTGGGAGGAGAATTTGTAACTCTAAAAAGTCCCTATTGAAACACGTTAGATCGGTCCGCATTAGGTCAGTCCGAGTTTTCAGAGGGCGCCACGTGTTCCATCTGATAATTTTTGCTCATTTTTCAGCCCAAATCTAAAGTAAACTAAGTTACAACTAAGCTAGGCTAAATAATAATTAAAATCAAGCTAGTTTCGTTTAGTTTAGTTTAATTTTAGGCTAAAAATTGAGTAGAAATACCCACATAAAACACATGGCGCCCTCTATAAACTAAGACTGAACTAATACGACTGTATCCAAGACGTTTCAGTATGGGGTCTTAGTCCCAAATTCTCCTCCCCAACCCTATAAATTCTTGCTTATACTAATATATATTACTTACAGACGGATGAGTTCATGTCTTCTTTTCATAGTAAACAAGACATAATACTTCTTCATCTACCCATGGTAAAATCAAGAATTCTTGGTAAAATGTAGTACGTGGGAATTGGAACTAAACATATTTACAACTACATTGAAGCTCAGACATGCAGTTTAACCTTCCCAGTTGTTTTTTTTTCAGCAGACTTAACTATTTTCCCCAGTAAACAATGTACTTCAACAGAGCAATACTTAACAACGCCTTACAATAATAGCATTATTAAACCATTGGGGAAGTAAAAATGGAAAATATTAATGCTCCTCAATCAAATCAAAAGTGGAAATGCTTAAAGTCAGATCGGAAATAACGGTCTGACATTTTTTAATGGGTGGGCTATTTAAGTAAATGAGAAGGGGGAAGGATATGACAAAAAAATGTTAAGTTCTCCACCAGGAACTTCCAACCCATTCCATTCAGGGTTGTAGCCAGGGAAAAAATTTACCCCCCCACGACGCAGAATTTCTACTTAAAAACTAAACTCTTAAGCAAAATTCAGAATACCATGTTGGATATCATGTTGGATTAGGTAACACCAAAACGAAAACCGTACTATCAGTAGTCAGCGGTCTGCCGCCACGTTAACTTAAGTTGCTAACACATTTCAAATTCTTAATTACGTTGCCTTTTATTTTTGTACTATTATGTTATAAATAACTGTTACGTATATTAAGAAATAGGTCTCATTCGTTAAACTCTCCTTTTTCGATCAATCTTTCTTGCACAGTGTAAAACCCGATTTCCGATTTACAAAAATGCCGTTTGTGTCATTGGTTTGGAGGGCCGCTTCCTTGGCCACTTCCTTGGATCGGCCCTTTACCATTACTACGTCAATGACACTATTCCCACAATCTGTGGCTCATGAAACAACATTTTATTTAAAATATGAGGTCTTATTTTGGCTTAGTTAGCTTGGTGAACTTTAAACCAGCTTTCTCTTTTCCTTTACTTGATGCAATGTTTAACAATTTAGCCCTTATAGATGGAACTCGCACATACAGGGGGCTCCTCACAAAGTACTTGTTTTTTTCTGTCATGCCGTTCTAGACATATTTTGTGACGAACCTGTGTTTCATCGAAAGGATTAGCTCTCCAATACTGAAACATCCTCCTTAATTATTATCTAACTATTTGCAAAAAGTTGCGGGAAAAAAGTAGCAAAGAAAGGAATCAACTAAATCTACTTGGTAGGTGGTAGTAGTGGAATGTTGGAAACCAAATCTTGTCTTAACACCATTCCATACATTTGTCGTCTTTTACTCATTGAGTTACCAATCAATCGTAAATAACTGTCTTAAGGTATAGATATTCTAATAGCTAGACGTAAATAAGTTCTTCTTTGAGTGATCAGTGAGGCAGAGAAAAAGATCTTGTATATTTCTGGTCAGCATTAAATTATTTTCTTGTTGTTGGTCTCCTATTACAATGCAATAAACATAAGATATCCGTGAAGGGGATCAAATTAAAATAGTTAAATTGAGGTTTGTGAGAAGCAGACCAGTTCACGTAGCGATAGGGGTTGTGTAGACCCTCCTTCACCCCCGAACGCACCAGCACAATGTTACTTACTCCTTCCTCTCCCTTCCCAAGAAATGAATGCTTAGAACGAACCTCAATAAACATGGCAATTACCTCTAATTTAGAGATATATTACTTAATGCACGATGATGACGTCTAGCGACCAAACTGACTAATTTACATTTTTTTTTATTTCGTTTGTGGCTATTAGTAATATGTATGTGGCATTTTAGCTGTCAACTATGGAAGGTCACATGTGGTTTGCGTAATTTGCATAACGTACATCAGCTGATTGCTTCCTGTCTCGTTAATATGAGATTGAAATAAAATTTTAATTTAAAATATTTATTTCTACGTACCACTATACGTTTAGGGCTTAACTTTAGGTATATTCCCAGTAATATCTAGTTTTCATATCCAGCAGATACCAGCATAGGCATACGGGTTACTTCCATTTCCTTTTCCGTGTGATAAGAAGAATACCAACATCCTGAACATTTTCCTGTTGCGTTGGTGTGCATAGTGCGAATTTTGTTGTGAATTTATAAACATTTGTTTGTTATAAAAAAGTGTGGGCTACCAAAATTAATCCACTAGGTAGGGTAGCTGTACAAGGTACTGTACTGTTATCATAGCTTTTAATTTGTTTCACTATATTACACAGACGTATGCTCAGAAAATGCACCGTCACCTTACCATACAATTTATTTTTTAAAAAATGCATGATTAAGATGGGTTGTCACCGTCAAAGAAAATTACGCACTGTCACCACTAAACCAGGATCACTAACACTTTGAAAGTACTAATCATGAGCTAAATCTAATACTGAGTAAGATAATGGTGTGCCAAATCAAGTGAGTCTTCATTTTGGTATATTTGCAACAGACTTTATGATTTGTTTGCTCTTAGATACACACGTATGGAACAATAGACATATTCTCTCTCACTGACATGTTATAATGCACAAACGCATTATAACACATAAAAAAAAGCTAATTGCTGCATTAAAAAGAACAAAAAAAAACAATTTGCAACATGATATAAACAAGAGTAATTAACGTGTAAGCACTTAAATATATGCCTAAAGGAAAATTGCTACATCACAATTGTGAAATAACAATTACGTATAATAGAAATTCTTAGCCAGACCTTAAAATACGGTCATAATGTATCAAAAACGTTTACTCTATGTCCGGTTATTTACAATGTGAACAAAACGGTGTAACTTTAAATACCACAGATATCTTTGGGGTTACATTAAAATGTTAAATATCAGAAGACCTGTACATTTCCTGTAGAATTGTTGCAATTCACCATGTACATTTGTTAATAGGAGCGTTTCATAATCCTGTCTAACCCATTTCGTCTGTCTAGCAGCCCGCTTGCCCGTTGTACACTGGAGTAGGCTTTTAGTTGTAAAGGTACCGATGAACTACCATTAATCTGAGGTGCAGTGGCCGCACTAACGAGTCTACTGAATATGCTGCTTCACACTAAGTAATCACCAATGCCTGTTGTTAGATTTTGGTGTTGCCCAATCCATTCCTGCATCTATGAGATGCAAGTAGCTCATAATGTGTTCTGCATTGTTTGCTGACCTGTCTTCTAATTTTGCATTACGTAGCAGATGCCTGCTCAACCCTTGATCCAGGACCAGAAATGGGTTCGTGGGAAGGAGTTTGAGGGGCTTTACCCTCAGAAGGACTTCAATGAAAAAAAAAAGAAAAATGTCTGAAGTAGTTCTACAGAAACTATGAATTTGTGAATACATAACATTTATATTTGTGAAATGCTGAGAATGCTAATTCCAATCAAACAGCAGCATAATGGAACAACAAATCGAACCAATGAACTGGGAATTCATTTAATCCTTTCACATTGCAGATTTTTTTCTGTCATTCTGGGACCAATTTTTATTTCCATTAGAAATGGACAAACAAAACGTGGCTGCCAGTTACGGTAAAATATCACGCATTATGCCACTCATTTGACTGACTATTGTTGATTTGGAACACAATGTAATAGGGATGGACTGATTTTCTTAACTGAACTGTATTGTATTGAGGTTTGCAGTTTTTATGGCACGAAAATGTTTTATCAAGAGTTAAACAGAGGTTTTTACGTCATTAATTTTAATCTTAGCTATTTCATGTTGAAAACCAATAGGAGCGCCAAGATTAAGCAATAACTGCTAATAAAAATAATACCTTTGTTCACAGAACTACTGAAAGGTTCCCTCTTTTAACCATATATCCTGAAATACTCCATTGCCAAACCACGTACTGAGAACGTCTTAGCAGCAACTAGTCTGTGAGCAATATCGCCAGAAAAAATACAGCTATTTGTTATTAAGGCATAACTGAAAAACTTAACTGAACCGGCACTGATTGAGGTTATAATGAAAAAAAGAAAACAAACCAACACTTCAAAATCCTAAATTACCCCCATGCTTAGGCAGTTTCCCAGAGACCTCAGTTTGCTTTACTCTTATTCTATTGTGTAAGTGCTACAAACTTAACTAAAACCGGGAAGGATCAGCAAACCAAGTATACGGTATTCATTCTCCTTTAAAAACAGTGCTCCAGACAGTGCTGCACTAGATCGCTAACTGATAATCGTGAAAACCATTTACTCACAACCAATTTACTCACATAGTACAACAACTTTGTTAGTACAAAAGAAACCAAATACGAAAAAAAAGGGGATCTATTTCGGTCAAAACATTACAACACCATGGGACTAACATTATGACAACACAAAATTAACTAGAATACAATTTATGGACAAATTTCTGTTGTTTCATTGAGCCTCACCTGAACATTGGCAAACCAACTCTTATTGCCAACTGAAAAGCTTCCACAAACGTACGTGATATCTTGGTGCGAGATTGCAAAGTCGACATCAGCAAATCGAAAATTTCTGGAAGGTATTAATTTTTATTATAATTATTAATAGCTTTCTGAGAACTGGAATACAAGATCAATGGCCACATCGGATGCATTAAGAAGCAAACTTAAAAAAATATAGCAAGGTAACTACTATTTGCTTCACAACCCAAATGAAAACAAGAACACTGAATGCTTCTTGCTATGATTCCATTCCACATTGGAATGCTAAGATTAATTTCTGGAGTGGAGGTATTGCTAGTGCATAAAAGAATGAAGCAAGCATGAAATTAGTTGTAGGAAGGATTAGTTGTTTTGAAGGATTGTCTCCTCATTGTTTGTTTAGTTGTTGTCATAGTAGTCCTCACCACTGAGTCTTTGCTGCTGATTAACGCTACGCACGGGAGGTGTTGGAAGCACCATTTTGACGTCGAACATGCAGGTAAAATTTCTTGAAAAATGTACATCATTGATAAGAGTCAATATACGAGTCAGTCAGTATACGAGACGAGACTATTAGTATACAAGTTCATTTAACGATATGGGTACGAATAGTGCACTATCAGGGACTTGAAAAGCCAACCTTTCATCTAAAAATCAATGCTCCATGCTTATCCTCGAGTACTTTTCATTTTAATTGTTTCTTTGGGTTGTTTTTGGAAATCGTTTACGAGTCCAAAAGATTCACTTAGCATGAAGTTAGTTGTACCTGCTTCTACCAGTCGATTTTGCAAATCTTCAACAAGTTGATTTTGATTACTAACAATAACGTTTGCTACTTCCCCTAACAATAGTATTTGCTGTTTTACTTGAAGCATTATTTTGTCTGTTAAAGGACTGTCTCCTCGTTGTTTGTTTAGTTAACATTGTTGTCACAGTAGTCCTCATCACTGAATCTTTGCTGCTGGTTAACACTACGCACGTGTGGTGTTGGACACATTTCCACATTGATCCGGTTTGGTCGCACAGGTGTATGTCCATGTTTCACCAAACTAAGTTTCTTAAATGAAATTTTTGAGCACATTCTGGCTAACAAACGCTAATTTTCATTCGCTTTGCTCACTAAATCAGCACATCCTCCTTCAGTTGCTCCTCCCATGGTTAGCGTGAATACATGAATAAAAAGCTGGAATTGTTTTAAAAAGAAAACTGGATGATGATTCCCTCACGCGAATGTAATTGTTTCTTTTTGTGCTGTTATGTGCACACTGGGTGACATAGGAAGCAATACCACAGGAGACAATTGTGTGTTTCGTATCGTGTTCCCTGATCAAAATTGCAAGGAAAGTTTTTGCTTTTCTTTGTTCTCCTTTGAGCAAAATAAAAATTACATATTTAATGAAAAAAATAATTTTAATATTTCTGTAACCATAGACCACATACGAAAGCGATATATATCATCAGTATAGCACTTAAGTTATACCTGCCTTAGCCATATTTCCTATTTGTCTTAAACTAATAACTCTGTTTCGAATTCACAAGCTTTCGTATAGCACGCTGACGTCTAACCACCAAGCTATACTGACTTGATGAAACACTCCCAGTTTAAAACGTATAATAAAATAATATGACACATTATTATTATTATTACGGATCGTTACTATACGTAATCGACCCTTTCACCCTTCACGCTGCTGCTCGCTCACCCTTTTTCTTTGTTACCGTGCAAAGAATGAATATGCTCTCCCTTATTCATTGCTACCTTGCTGCTTCACCTTGCTGCTACCTTGTAGTTTTATCTGAAGCATTGTCTCCTCATTGTTTAGTTTACATTGTGGTCATAGTAGTAGTCGCTATAGCTGATGTATGCTATGGAGTAGAGTTTTATATATGTACATTATATTATATTAGTGCATATGTCAGTTTTTTAGGGCTTAAGAAAATACTAAAATTAAGTATTTTTTTTAATCTTGGAAGGAGCAAAAAAGCGTTGACGGGAGGAATTGAGTAGAAATGCAACCAGTGAAAAACCAGTTGAAAAAAATAAATGCTGATAGTTAAGAAGCGTTATAAACACATCACAGGGTTTCAACAAACAGTATGTATAGCCTATATTTTTTAAAAGTCGAAGTATATCTTCTCAGATCAAAAATAGTTAAAATAGAGTTCTTTATAATTTTTTTTTTATTAAGAGATATCACATTGAGTATTGACTGTATGAGGTTTGTTTGAATTCGGTAAATAATCTTGTAAAATTATAACAATATCCATCCATTGCGCTCTGAAAATTGTCTCCGAGGCCGTCCAGTCATCTTTCTCCCTTAGTTTAGCAACTCTACTTTTAATTCAGATTATTTTCCTCAAGAAGTTTACATTGTTTCTTTTTAACTATTGACGTGCATTTACTAATGCAAATCTGCTTAAGTTTTTTTTTTCTTTTTTGGAAAACGCCGTTTTTGTGGTTTTGGGGAAAACTTATTTTGTCTAAGTACACACTGGACTCACGCGTCCATTGACGCCAACAAAGAAGTGCAAGGTCCGCTACACTTGAAGCAAAACAGATGGTCGGTGCATGCCACGTGTACTCGTGTACACTGTTGTAGTAATCAAGACACACGCTAGTGCGTCGCCCGCCAAGATGAAACAATAACGCCTACCCGGATAAAATATATATCAAAAACCAAAACTGGTAAAAGGGGCCGCCAAGTTCTGAATGGTTCGCCCCTTCAAAGGAGTGATATCAACACACCAAAAATTCGCTAAGTTAATCGCACCGCTTAAGATAGTTCGAAGGTTAAATAAAAACTAGAACATTGCTGCTTTCGGTAGCAATAGTGCAAGTTTTCATTTAACGTCCAAAGTATTATTCGGTGCGATTAAGTTGGCGAATGTTTTGGCGTGTTGATATCACTCCTTTGAAGGGCCGAACCATTCGGAACTTGGCGGCCCCTTTTACCAGTTTTGGTTTTTGATATGATATCACTCCTTTTTTTTAAACTGCGGGTACAATGGGGATGGCGTGAGAGGGCGCGTAAGTATAAAAGTATTGTTATAACCATTGTTAGTATTGTTGGCATCCTCTCTCATTGGACGTCTAAAATTCGGACAATGACAACGTGTATAACGACGTTCGTGCCTAGACACACACTAGACCTAAATCCACTGTATTAGACTCAAATCCACCACCATGCAGATGTATAATAAAGTGCCACGTTAACAAGAAATTGGTTTTCAACACTTTAAAGGCACATAAATCCCTCCGTCCTGGCCGCTTTACTCATACGTCAACTGCGCTAAAATTTAGTTCACACGACCGCAGCGCGCATTGCTCTGTGAAACAAGCATGACGTCACATCCGACGCTTGATCATACTCATTACGGAGCCGCGCCATGTGACACGTTGTACGAATGCTAAAAGGTAAACAAACACTGGCGCTGATGACTGACTGCACGTTATGATCATCAATGTCTCCTGTCTGTTGCTGCGGTAAAATACCCACACATTAGTTTTATTTGAACGTAGTTGACCAAATAAAAGATTCTGTGTTGATGTCGAAATTTACGTCCTATCGTTGCCGGCTATGTTACGTATATTAATTATTGGCAATTTCAAGGAGGCATGCTTAGGGACCGGTAATTATGTATCGCTTTTTTTGGGGGGGGAGACATTTACCCCCCCCCCCTTCTTCGGGCAGTAAGTTTACGCATCTCACTTGCGACCGATCTCATTTTGTCCTCCAGACCGTTATTTTTTCCCTTGCAGCCTAATTTGTGACTTCATGTTTTAGTATATGCGGGCATCATACGCGGCGTTACTGTACAGAACAGCTTAAATAAAGGCATAAAATTAGGTCTGTTTTAAGTGTACCATCAAAAAAAAAAAAAAAGCTTCTCCCGACCGACCCTAGTTGTAATTTAATTTGTACTGCAGCTAAACGTTTTTTTTCCATAGGCCTTATATCTGCTACGACAATTTACGTCTGAAACTCAATCCTCAATTTAATTTCTTCTCCGCCTTTGGTTTTGTCCATCACTGTGTCAGGATCCTGACACCCCTGACCCACCCCTTCTTTCCTAGTTTCTTGCGGTAAACATAGGATAAACCTAATTGTCGATCCACTTGGTGGAATAAATAAATGCGTTCATCACTCGCCATTTCTCCTGATACGCTCAGAACAAGGTTAACTGGGATTGAAACTGCGTGCCTCGAGTAAGGCAGCTACTATCTCACTTGGCTTTAGCTCAGGAGCGGCAAGTCATGTGACTTGAAGTGCACGAAGAATTACTACGTCACAGACTAGGCGTGTAAACATCGCGTGATGTCGCCACAAAAAGGAGCCCCAGAAACACCCAGAAGCTTTCTGGGGGGGAGTGAGATACTCCTCGGACCGAGCGGTAAAAAAGAAGCTTACTAGCGTACACGCGCCACATCTGTCACCGGGATCGTACCCTTAGACGATCAAATAAAAGGTAAATGAATTCATATAAAACTATTTCCGGTAATGTATCGAGGAAACCTGTTAAAATATACCGGAGGGAGTTATGTGCCTTTAATACTACCGTTTGCCTATAGGCCGAACCATTCTCAACTTAGTCACCTCTTTATAGGTTTTTGATTTGGTTTTAATTTTGTTGTAATTTGTTTTACTTAGTTAGTTTTGGTGTGTTGATATCACCCCTTTGAAGAGCCGAGCCACTCAACTTGGTGGCCTCTTTACCAGTTTTGGGCTTTGTTTAATTTGCTTTGTTATTACAGTTTGCTTATTTTTCGTGAATTGGACGAGAATACAATTTGTTTGGCAACGTTGTTCAGGTTTATCGTGATACACTAGTGTGTGTCACGAACGTCGTTATACATGTTGTCATTGTCCGAATTTTAGACGTCCAATGAGAGAGGATGCCGACAATACTAACAATGATTATAACAATACTTTCGTACTTAAGCACCCTCCCACGCCATCCCCATTATACCCCCAGGCTCCTAAGCATGAAAGGTACGCAGTTCGTATTGTACTGCACCCATTCGTCCAATTTCAAAACTGGAAGCCTTCCCGTTATATCGGTATCGATGAATAATCACCCTACGGGATTTAACATGGGGATGAGCAGACTAGCTAGCTAGCTGGTAACTAGTAGTAACACATTTGCAACGTTATTGAGGGTCAGATTTTGCATTGAAAGCAGCTTAGCTGGCATTCCTATACGAGTTAGTTTTTATCAGGTTAGGTGGGTCATTGCTCTCAATTTCAACATAGTTTAAGTTTGTGTACCACATTATTATTTTTCCCCAAGTACCTGAAATGTGCCCAACTCTGCTTCAGGATATACGACACTTGACGTAATGGCGTCGCGTTACATTGGTTTACAACCTCGACAATTGAATTGATGTGATGTTTGTTGTGAAGTTTGTTGCCTAACTTGGCGCGACACACTACGGTGTATATAGGAGGATGGCGACCACTAAGACACGTTGTGTCTTTACAGCTAAGGTAGTTTGGCTGTTTTCAGGCAGGTGAGGATACAATGCGACAGAAAAGGTTGAAACTTGTTTAATCGGGAGACTTTGATCGCCTGACAACATAAAAGTCACTGTTAGTGATACAGCTTAACGTTTTCTTGTTGAAAAAACGACGTGAATATCGTTGATATTTGCCTAATTACTAACTGGCTATATTGGTAACGCTTTTTTGAAAACGAAAATAAATTCTTCCATGCGGTGAATAAAGCTGGTCATGAGCTCATTTTACAGGTATTGCTCCGGAGATCGCTTCTTCTAATTGGTCAAGTGGTTCAGGCGCTGGGACCTCTAAACCAAATTGATTGTTTTACACGCAACAATGCCAAACTGAACATTTAAAAATAAATCCGTGCGTTTGCAAGGAGATACTGCAGTAGTAATAAGCAGTGCCGGAGCAAGAGGGGGGCGAAGGGGGCCGCCGCCCCGGGCACCGAGAGGGGAAGGGGCGCCGAAAATGCTGTTCCCTCCTCCAAAAAACAAAATTAAAAAAAAAGTTGAACTCTTGAACTCTTGAACTCTTTTGTCGAAGTCTAGCCTAAATACAATTTGTCTTGAAAACTTAATTTGTAAGTTACTGCAGTAGTTTATGATAGAGGTGCCCTCTGACTCGCCAGAAGCTCACAAGAACATGAATTTGGGAACAAATACTTAATTTTTGTCTCGGTATTTGGGACTTTTTCACAATAAAAACGTTAAAACCAAAAAAAAAAGTGTAGCTGCCACAAATTGTGGACTTCACACAGCCGCCATGTTGGAAAATCATCCAATATGACTGCTGTATGAAGTCCACAATTAAATGCAGCTCCTATCTATTTTAATGTTTTAACATATTTATTGTGAATAACTCCCAAACGCCAGGCCGAATCACTGTGTTGGCATTATCTCTGTGGCACCGTGATTGGTTAATTTTTGGGTAGATTTAGGAAGAGGCGTGTGGGAGGGGGAGGTTGCAATCAGCCGTATAATAGCGATAGAGCAGGGCGCTCAATGACTACTGGCCCCGGGCGCTCAAACGCCTTGCTCCGGCACTGGTAATAAGAAATACTAATCACATGAAAAAAGGTGACTGCTGTCCTCAAAGTGTAACGAAAGCCAGCCAGCCCGCCCCAAAAAAAATTGAACCAGAAAACTAGATTGGTGTTTCCATCTCATAATTGCTAAGAAAAAGAAATGGATTTCATCAATTTGGACCAAAAAATCTCATATCTACCCCAAAACAAAACTTGTTAAGGATTCCCGCCAAGCTTTTCGGCTTTTATGTGAAGTGATATCAAACACCAAGCTCTTTCACCAAGCTAATCCCACCAAGTAATAGTTCGAAGGTTAAAAGAAATATATGAAAATTGCTTACTGCGCAATTTTCAATTATTCCATTAAACGTTTGAAGTCTTAGTCGGTGGATTAGCTTGGCGAAAGAGCTTGGCGTTTGATATCACGATTTCACACGGTCGAAAAGCTTGGTGGGAATCCTTAACAAGTTTTGATTTGGGGTAGATATGAGATTTGTTGGTCCAAATTGATGAAATCCATTTTTTTTCTTAGCAATTATGAGATGGAAACACCAATTCAGTTTTCTGGTTCAATTCTTTTTTTTTTTTTTTGGTTGGTTTTCGTTACATTTTGAGGACAGCAGTCACCTTTTTTCATATGATCAGTATTTTTTAGTATTACAATATCTCCTTACAAATGCACGGATTTATTTGATGTTCAGTTTGGCATTGTTGCATAAAAACAATGTTTAAAACGATGTTAAACAATCACTTTGATCGCTTAGAGATCCGTAACCCCTGAACCACTTGACCAATTAGAAGAGGCCTTATGAAAAGGGCACATCTCCAGAGCAATACCTGTAAAATGAGCTCATAGCCAGCTTTATTCACCGCATGGAAGAATTTATTTTCGTTATGCAAAAAAGCGTTACCAGCAGCCAGTTAGTAATTAGGCAAATATCAACGTTATTCACGTCGTTTTTTCAACAAGAAAACGTTAAGTTGTGTCACTAACAGTGAGTTTTAAGTTGTCAGGCGAGCAAAGTCTCCCGATTAAAGGCACATAAATCCCTCTGTTCTGGCCGCTTTACTCTTCGTCACCTACGCTAAAATATAGTTCAAACGACCGCAGCGCGCATTGCTATACGACACTAGTCAAACTCATTTCGGGGCCGCTGCAACGTGACACATCGTACGACCAAGTCGCAAACATGAGCGAAGGATTAATTATCCTTCCTCCAGGGCCGCGGCTTGCCAGCGATGTGGCGGGAGTTAAATACCGCTCGGACCGAGCCGTTTAAACCAACCCTAATAACATTCACGCGCCACTACTGACTTCTGCATCGTACCCTTAGACCAGCAAATGAAAGGTAAATCAGTTTATATAAAACTATTTCCGGTAATGTATTGAGTGAAACTGTTAAAATATACCGGAGGGAGTTACGTGCCTTTAAACCAGTTTCAGCCTTTCCTGTCTCATTAACACTGGCGATAGCCAGTGTTAGTAAGGGTCAGCCTAGGGTCTCTGTGCTAAACTCTCAACTTTGAGAGCTTATAACTCCGTCAAAAGTGAACATTTTAAAACCAAATTTGGAATCTAGCCTCGACTAGTCAAGGCCTCTCTACAGACCAAAAATTGTGAAATGCGGTCCAGCCAAAGCCGAGATCCAGAGCAGGGCCAAAAGACAACTTCTTGTTCTGCTTCTTGT
The DNA here is from genome assembly GCA_023313725.1 of Lithobius niger. Classification (NCBI taxonomy): domain Eukaryota; kingdom Metazoa; phylum Arthropoda; class Chilopoda; order Lithobiomorpha; family Lithobiidae; genus Lithobius; species Lithobius niger. The sequence goes on along the minus strand of JAHWFP010156931.1, from coordinate 2,201 downwards.
TGTTGTTGTTCTGGGGATGCTTTCGTCTGTCCTCTCTACAGGTCAAACTACACCACCAAAAATCATGGGAATAGACTCAAATCATAGCTTCCCATGTGAACATGTGCCTTTTCAAGGTTATTTTAGTTTAACTGTAGTAGTTATTTAGAAAAAAGCCATCACGTGCTAACTGAAACAATGCTTTTTTTTACTGATTAAAAAAACATTCTCCCTACTGTAACGAAGTTCTCCCAACTTACAATAGGGAGCGTGCACAAATTACGTAACGCCTGGAGGAGGAGTTCAGCAAATATGTTACTATCTGTTACGATGGGGGGAGGGTGAGTATGATGAAGTTAAAGGTAACACACGAACTGTTGCTACATTTTTATCCACATTCTTTTAGTTAAACTATTTTTCTTACATCTGTTTAACGACGTAAAATTTTTTCTGCGAATATCTGGTCATTACACCCCTAGGTATTACTACTGCTCATAAAAACGTTCAATAAAAAAAACCTATACAACTGGAGGGCGGTGGAATCGGGGGGGGGGGGGAGAGGGTAAGAAAATGTTACGTATTTTCAGGTGAAAAGGGTAAAGCCAAGTGACACACTGGTGTTACAAAGGGGAACGGGGGTCTAAATTGCTACAGAAAAAAAAAGTGTTCCGTAATTTGTGAACGGTTCCTTATGTCAGTGTAGATAACATTCCTGCTGGATTCCTGAATACTGTTCGGTACACTCACGATTCCTACTTGTTAAATGTTAACGCATATTCGTACTAAGGTAGCGTTCTGTCATAGGAGTTGAGTTTGTTTTGGTGGATAAGCAACTTGACTAAACCGGAAGTTTAAGAGTGCGGCGTCAAAGGACGTACCGCCACGCCAATCGGCACTCGCGGCCGCGTGATCGGAAATTTACACCCAACGCACTAGGTTTAATCCATCTAAACCATCTTTCAACATGGCGGAGAAAGCAGACGACGCCTAGTATAACGCTGTACTAAACTGGTAAAACAGTACTAAATTAGATTTAGTAATTTATTCAATTTTTCTGCTGCTACGACATTTTAACTTGGTTAAACTTACTGTTGTCACAAGAAGATGACTCATTCTACACCGGTTTTCTTGCAAATATCATGCATTCATAAGCACCCCGTCTCGTGTTACAAAAATACGATATTTACTTCCTTAACAATCGGCGTTAAGGTTTCGTTCGACTGTCAAACTTTGTTACAAAACACAATGGCACGTACGCCTAACAATCTCTTATCTTACCTACGTTTGATACATCATAAACAATGTAGTACAGGACGTATTTCACAGAAAATTCCACCGCCTACTAGCGGATCAACCGCGAATACCTCATGGCGGCTTGGTCAGGCGGAAGTAGCAGACACGCTTTGTATTCTGGGTACATTCGTGGGTCACGCTTGCCATCGAAGAATACGCACTTCGGGCTATGCATTTGAGCTGGGAGTTGCTTATCCATTTAAACACAACTCAACCATAGAGTTAGATATATTATATTGTTACACCAGAGAGGGAACATTCGCTTCAAAGCCTGTCCGTGCGTAATCATCGCCGCCAGGAGCCAGGTCGGCGCCACCGTCGATTTGAGAAATTGAGAACGACTTCGTTCGGACTAGAGGTGTGCGCCCCCAACAGCCAAATCAAACGCAACTTAACGCCGCCGCCGCTGGCAGATTCAGATCCTGTCATCGCGTTTACGTGTTAGTGTCTACGACTTACTAAAATATGTAGTATAAATTTATTTATGCTTTCGAAATAACTGAACTACTTGGAACTTGAAACAAAATTTGACAAATTGGAATATGCTTCATTGTGATGTGCTTCATTGCTTACATGCTAACATGGGTAGATCTATCTACCCATTATGCTAAAAATGAAATAAAATCAAGTTGGATTATTTCATTTTGCAACAGCAGATGTGAAGTGGAACAGTAGAGCAAAGGGAGGGACGGGGTTGTAAGGGGCAGCCCCCTCCCCCCTAAAAAAAACTAACAAAACGAGCCGAGTGGGAATAAAAATCACGGAAAACGGTTATTTGCTATTTTCTTCAAAACTTTGATGAGGCCGTACATGACGTGTAGGACCGGTCATTATTTATCGCCGGGGGAGGGAGGGGGGTGTCATCAAGTTTTGGACCCTCTCAAGGGAAGATCGTACATTTTTCAGATCCAATCAAGTGTGTGTGTGTG
>JAHWFP010156930.1:0-16256 GCA_023313725.1 Lithobius niger | reverse complement strand
GCCGGGTATCCTAACCAATCTGGATTTTTTTGGCCAATGCCTTTACAACTGACTAGACACGTTGCTTAGCAGCTGCCGAGATCCATGCAAAAGCATTCTCCCCAATTTCGTGAACGACACAGTGTAAGCGCTTTATCGTATATTACCATGTTTGTCATACGGTACAAAAATAAAGGATAAAATAATAATTCCTTTTTATTAAGTGCGATTAATTTTAGAATTTTGATAAATATGTCAAGGAATTTCAGAACATTATATAAAAGTAAGGACACTGCATGACAAACTTTAAAAAAATCAGGAATTTCAGGAATATCAAGACAACTTCTACCAGCTGCTTAAGTGGTGCTGGATCACAATATACTCTAGGCACCTTAGGTGTTGATCTCTTCTCGAGTTTGCTCTCACTAGTGTCTTCGTCTTGTCCCAGTCAATTTCGTGTTTCAAGAAGCAAGCAAAGAAAGTGAAAGAAACAAGTAAAGAAAATGTCTGGACCTTGTTTTTGTACAAGTGACCGCGACATTGTATATATAGGACCCAGCATTGTAAATACAGGTGGCCATGCCGCTTGTGTGAGCTTACCTTGTAAATATCGGGGCCGTGAAAGTTCTTTTCAAGCAAGTAGATGAATATTACGAGGTTGCAACCAAATTTTTCTTGACCGTGCAAAAGACTAAAATAGCAGGGCCTGCACCTGCTTAGTTTGAGTTTTTATTGCCTAACCGAAAATATACATTACCTGTTTTAAATAGCGCTTCTCCTTCTGAGCTCGATTTTTCCCTCGAGACTTTGGAGCTTGCATCCCAGCCGGACTTGTACCTTCTGCGCATGCGCAGGTTCGGCCCGTTGATATAACACGGCACAGCCGTCCGTTTGGCATTATTTTTCCCACCCAGAACCAACTACGGAGGGGAGGCCTTGTGGGAATATTTTCGGTTAGGCAATAAAAACTAAAATTAAGCAGGGGCAGGCCCTGCTATTTTAGTCTTTTTAATTGGGGAAGAAAATATCCATCACCTGTTTTAAATAGAGGACTTTGTGGCAGGATAGGTTCGCTCTATGTCCCCTCATGTACAAATCGGCGCCCCAAGAGCTAGTCTTTGGTGAAGTTACCCCTGAAACCTTAACCAAATATACTGCACATAGAACCAGGTGTCCGGAGGACCGATCCGACTGTAAGGGATAGAACACGGGAAGGTTCCGCAGTGTGGCTACGGAAATGCGGTAGGGAATGCGTAAAAAAGACTAAAATTGCAGGGCCTGCACCTGCGTAATTTTAGTTTTTATTGCCTAACTGAAAATATACATTACCTTATTTACACTAGCAGTTTCCCCCTTTGAGCTATTTTATCTCCTAGAAGTTGAAGTTGCCTTCCCTGCCTGGCTCGTACTCTACCAAGCATGCGCCGGGCTTGCCCATATAAACTCCTGCGCAGCTGCGGTCACCATCATTTCTCTTCCAGAACCTAGCTCAAGGTGGGGAGGCTTGGGCGGGCTTGGGCGGTTAGGCAATAAAAACTAAAATTAAGCAGGTGCAGGCCCTACAATTTTAGTCTTTTTATAGCCGACGAAAATATACATTACCTTATTTACACTAGCAGACTTTGTCACCTGGAGGGGGGCTAGGTTCACTTGTTGAGGACCCCATCGTTGCCCAAGTCTGTCTACCCGCAGTACGAGTCGGCTGCCCCAGGCACAGAGTGCCATTATGAAGACCAGTCTGCTATCCCGACCACCTTCACTCTTAAGCGGAAGATGATCGTCCGCGGACGGCGGAGGCAAATACAAAGGACCATATCTTGTCCGCCATTGAGATGAGTGAGATCGGGAGTGCGGAAAGGGATAGTTTTTTTTTTTTTTTGTAGGCGTCATCGCATGCAGAGGTCTATCATGTGGGGACAAGAATAAGAGATCAAATTTTTGAGAAAATGAATCCTCTTACCTTGTGGGAAGTCGAAGGTTGGGTTCCCGTTTGAAGATCACCCCAAAACCACATCGCACCTTCAACATGGCCGCCATTGCTATTATTTGAACTCTGTATTTATGTACTTTCATTACTCTTATTTTTCGGGCATAAAGCCCAAACTCTAGCTTAGTTGTGTTTTAGGAGAAAGGTACTGAACCATGTGTCCATATAATGACAACCATTTTTGAAGTGTGATATTTTGTATTGTGTTTGAGCGATCGCAACTACTATGAAAAATTTCCACTTAGATCAAACATTGTCCGTTAACTTTAAGGTTCAAACCTCCACTTTAACTTTATGCGTTTTAGCATATACCTAAGATAAACTACTTATTCATTTATTTAACCTTTTTATAATAATCTTTTACCCCCAGAAACGCTACCATATGTCCAAACGTATTACGACCTGGCATTTTACCGGACACAAATTTTTCAGTGTATATATGTTCATTTTAGTTCTCCTCTAAACCTGACTGAGTCCTACCAAAACCTACGAATAGCTTGATCTACTATTAAACACTAAAAGAATTCTTAAAAAGATCTGTTTAACCCATTTCCGAAAGTCAAACTGTGCAAAAACTTCGAAAACCCCTTTTTGCCCCCCCTCCCCAGCCAAAACTAGTTGTGGTGTTAACACTGCAGTTTACCGTTAAAAGCTTGTAAATTTAATAGTAATGCTTTCTGCATCGCCCAAAGCCAAGTATCAAGCCTTAACAAGAGCCAAATCAGGTTGCAAACATGTAAATATTCAATCCGTAGCCAATAATACAAAGTAAAGGCCCATTTCCGAAAGTTCAATTGAGCAAGACTCAAAAACGGCCTATCTTTTTCCGTTTTACATGTTCCTACTCCTTCAAACGGCTCTGCACCCAGTCCCTTTGTTCAACTGACTTCTCCTCCCACTTTCCATTGTTCTCGAGGCCCTCAGCCAATCAGACCCCCGTAGCTACCCCGCGAGTCCGCGCTTACTTCCGGTAATGTGCATAAAACCCCAGCCCCAGAATGCATAGTTAACACAGCTCACAGATCTCAAGCTAGAGTAGGGTCACGCCAGTCGGGAGTGGAGACGCCATGTCCGGAGAATGCCATGCCGGGCACGATGGTAGTGGTTCGTATGTTTGTTTTTAGCTTTTGAAAATTTAATTTAGGACCCCCAAGTCTAAATTTTAGTTTAAACTAACTTAAACTCTCTCTAGCTAGGGAATATTAAGGTGGTGACGCCTGTAGCGGCATCTTAGGTTTCTCACCCCATAACGTCAAAGTGGTCGTCTTACTAAAAACCAACATCTTTCTTATTTGTTTTAAACATTAATTCAAATAACTGACGGTTTGATCTTTGTGTGGGATTCATTGGTTATTCACTCCAGACGGACTTTATAAGTAGCCGAGGCTTTTATAATTTGAGGAGTTGACTTGTAAACAGCAACTCTGGGAGGTTTAAGGCTCTGTTTTATCACTTAGAAACAAAACTGTGAAACGGTTGATCTTTCATGCGTGTTTGAAACATACTGTTTGATAGATTGTCACCAGCCGAGGCTGTTCAATCTTGCGGACGACTCTGCGGAGCGTTCAGTATTGCTTTTTCTATTCGAAAAATTAAGTGGTTGTTTTATTCTGAAACACAAACGTCGTTTTAGTCAAAACTTGTGAAAAAGAATTACATGTTGTAAATTCAAACTAGTGTTTTTTAAATACTTTATTTCAAAAGCTTCCGTGCAAACTAAATGTAAAGTGTAATTTTTATATTCTCTGATGTTATAATAAAAACCAGGAGTTTTTAACTTCAGTTCGTTTGCTAGTCGATTAACTGTTTAAGTGTAAATAAATATGTAAACCATTTTTAGTTTAGCTCTTATAAACGGTTAAATTTCCATCGCTGGTGGCAGTGAAATACCAGCAGTATTAAGGTTAGGCCCCTTTAATTTAGGACCCTGCGCTCCATCCCCCATGCTGGGACAGTAGCCCTTGCTGTGCTTATGCCGTAAAAGTCGCAATAATCACCGCAACACCTTAAGCTGAATCTCCGTGTCAAACCAGGAAACCGGAGGCGCTACAAGCACCTGAGCCGTCGTAGCGTCCGCCGTTACATTGGCAATGGAAATGCAAAACGATGACACTTGCACGTTGTTGGGGATGGAACGTTGAAGATCCCTGGCTGTAACAGTGGAGACTGTGGAGACGTATGATCGGAAACCTCGGATGACGAAACGTCCACCATGGTCGAGTCGCGGTCTGCGAGTTTGACGGTTAGCAAGTGGCGGCTTTGAAATTTGAAAGCGGGATGTAGGCAGCAGCAGAAGGTGGCGCCCTCTGGTGGTGCAAGAGAGAGGTGAAAGGCATCGCCCCCCCCCCTCCTCCCAGCGGTGGAGGAGCATAGGGGAAGCGTTGTGGGATCACGTTGGCTACTGCGGATTGTGGGCGTCCGACGTATTGGTTGTCGTTATATTCTGTCTCCGGTGCGGAGTATCCCTTCTCCTCGTTCCTCTTCCGTCGTCTTTTTTTTTTTGCTGTGTTTGTTGGTTTCTTTTTTTTTTTTTTAGTGATCAAAGGACTGTAACAGTGATGGTGAGGGAGGAGGCGAGATGTCCCTAGTGCAAGATGGTAAATCCAGTGTCCCGGCGAGGATGGCAGGATTGGTTAGGACGGCGGAGGAGGTGGAAACCAAAGGTGGAGGTAGTAAGTGACTAATACCGGGAATGCAGACTGGATGGTATCGGAGTACCGGCTGGGTCCGTGGGGAGAGGGATAACAAGTCAGGAGAGGCCGGTTGGAGGAAGGTATAACAGTCTTCTGTGTAGACGGACTCGTCACAGGTTAAGTCCATGGCGTGAAGAGGAGGGGATGAAGCAGGAAGTGCCTCCACCCAGGTGGTGGGATGCCGAAAGGATGGAAACGGGACCGGGAGCCTAAGGTCAGGAGGCGGCTGGAGGGGGAGGTTGGTGACCTAATGGGATGGAGACAACAGGTGATGGTAGAAGTGGAGCCGGAGGCGAAGGATTTGCTGGCGCCGGATCAGCCGAAAGAGGATAGGAGAACGAGGACGTGAATCGTCCTCCAAATTTACGGAAGGCTCCCCGTTGACCCGTAGAAGGAAAGGCGGCAGTTAGTCCTGGGAAGGGAACCGACGGTGGTTGCCGCGGATGGCGCATTACAGAGGGGAAAGCTGGTAGCCGTCCGGAATGTCTCACCGAGGCTTGAGAGAGGTGGACACGCATAAGCTGACCGCGCCGCGTCGGGGGCGAAAAAGTATTGGAAGCGCCAGTATCCTCTAGGATTAAAATTCACTAAAAATGCTGTTTTAGTTGACCCTTTAATTTGCTCTCATTTTTCTTGTTTATTTATTATTTTCTTTAAATGAGCAATCTGCTCATCTGAATTATAAATAGAACAATGCTTTAAAATAACTTGGTTATTATTCTGATCGATTACCCACTCCAGACCGGATGTTGATCGATTATCTTGTCCTGGTGAAGCAGGAAGTGTACTTGTCAGATGGGCTTATCGCTCACTCGCTTCTGGACTAGCGTCTGGAAAGATGGCCGCACGCACGCAAGCCAGCGTTGCTATGCTTGTTAGAATTGGTATTTGTACTAGGCCCAAAAATGTTTTGCCATTCAAGTCCAAGTTCAGCTTTATCTGTAAATCATGTTTAGTAGTTGTTACTCATTGAATACTCGTTGAATAAACCCAGTGGACTTCGGCACTTGATTTAGGTATTCCTACGGACGTCGTCTACTTCGACTCCCAGAAGGCTTTTGAATCCGTGGTGCACAGCAAACTGCACTTTAAATTGGCTGAAATTGGAATCTGTGGAACACTGTTGGCTTGGATCGCCGATTTCCTTTCTGGGCGAACGCAGCGGGTCCTGGTTGCGCAAGTTTTCTCATCATCACTCCCTACCATCAGTGGGGTTCCTCAGGGATCTGTACTTGGACCCATGCTTTTTGTCATTTTTCTAAATGACTTAACAAATGCACATACAACAACTGACAAACCAAAATTCAAATTCGCCGATGATCTGAAGATTGGTGATGAGGTTTTGGATGAAACTGGCTCCAAAGTCCTTTCTTCCCAGATTGGCACAGTGACTGAGTGGTCGGAATGTTGGCAATTACCACTTGCTACATCAAAATGCTGTACGTTTCATGTTGGCCGACAGAACTTAAAACATTCGTACTATCTGGCTAATTGCAAGCCGAATTCAGTGCAATACATTAAAGATCTGGGCATCAATTTCAACTTTGACCTTCCATCCACTGTAGGCTGATAACTACTTCAGCCTTTGCCAGACTTGCAATTGTTAAGAGGTGTTTTGTTTCCTCGATTAGGCATACGTTGGTTTGGGCTTTCAAGGTATATGTGCGACCACTGCTGGAGTATGCGAGTCCAGTGTGGTCGCCTTACCTCCTTCAGGACATTGATAAGTTAGAATCTGTCCAACGGTATTTTACGCGTTCATTGCGTGGCCTGCGCAACAGTTCTCCTGGCCAACGTCTGAGGTTACTTGGCCTCGAACCACTTGAGTTGAGGCGCTTGAAGGCCGACCTAATGTTGACATTTAAAGTTCTTCATGGTCTGTTGCCTGTGGAATTGCCTTTTTTTGACTTCTGCACTACGGATATTACTAGGGGCCACTCTATGAAACTGAGGGTTCCCAAGTGCAACTTGGACTGTCGAAAATTTTTTTTTGCAAGTCGGATAGTGGCTCCTTGGAATTCCCTCTTCGAGCTGCAGTCTCTGCTCCATCTCTGAGTGTCTTTCGGCGGGAGTTGAATTGTACTGACCTCTCGAGTTTTCTGAAAAGATCATATCTGTGATGCCGCATTGCACTTTAGTGGGACCAGTATCAGAGGATGCCCCCGCAACCCTTCTGGATCCTTCCCCCCTAAATGGGGGAAAACCGTTATTATTATATTATTATTATTAAAAAGGTTTCTTTATGACGTGTCCTTCGTTAATGGTTTCTCGTGTTGGTGACACCACATAAATTCTTCCACGCACTTTGCCATTGACGCTACAACAGTTTTTCAACCCGAACTACATGTTTAGTTGGAAACCACAAGGGTTATGGGCCCAGAAACTGGTATTTATGCAACTCCGTCAACATTTTGAAGAAACTGTAAGTACTTTTAAACTCAAGAATTTCCGTGGAGGCCAGTAGTCATTCCCGTTGTGATGACAAACACAAACTTCGTTCGTAGGGTGAACGATATGTCGAAGTATTTGCTCATATTCAAGGAATGTTTTATTGCCAATAATGACCTTAAAAATGTGTTGCCGATGTGTTAAATAATTTTTGTTTGTGAAAAATTTCGACCGAGAATTTAATGGAGATTAGGCCTACCGGTCTCTCGACGATTTGGGTTTTAAATGAATGAGCGTTGGTTCGTTAACGATTCTAATGCACGATTACTTTCTTGAAAAACTGCTCTCCCTACGGTTATAAATGTTCTTAAAAAAAAAATGTCTGCATAACATTTTAACGAGAATTATTTTCAAAACGAACAAAAGTGAATTTCATGTATATAGTGGTGCTTAAAAAAAAAAAAAAAAAACATATATTGGCATATTGTATAGCTACAGATGCGAAGGGTGCTACAATTTTTGTTTATTCATCCAAGCCTACACATTTGATATTGTCCTAAGCCTATTAATTAATGGTCATGGTTTTGCATTTAGGCCTACACAGTAACATTGCTACAAATGCAAATTGCATGTGTTGGTTTGGTAAATGAAATTTAACTGTAAAGCCATAAGCATTGTGCCTAGTATATTTAGGCCTATATCTATTTATTTAAAGAGGTGTGTAGCCTACTTAATTTTCCATGAGGTTGAGGAAAATAAGACAAATAAGTGAGAGTGCATTTTGTATGCCCATATTATTGGTGTTAGCTAAGGTTGTTTTTAAAAGAAAAGTCTAACACAGGCCTACATTCTAATGATGCTAGCAATACAGTTATTGCGTATACAAAAAAAAAAAGGTGCTTATTTTCCATGGTCAATATTTTTTTTGCGTAACATATACGTAGGTGTATTTATCAAGTGTTACTGTGTATGTATTAAGCAACCTATAACACGATTGAGAGCGCTAACACATGTCAGCCCACACATACGTAGAGCTACAAATGCTTCAGTTTGGTTTCTGGTGTGTGCAAATATACGCAAACACTACTACGGTGCATAAGTGCAAACACAGCGATTGCACAAGTGAATAGCCTATACACAAGTGCTTATAATTCTGCGCAAGTGTCATAGGAGTATTTATAGTGGAATTTACATGGAAAGTTTCCCTTGAAAGTGAAAGTGGTTTTCAGTGCTTCAAGGTGTGCTTTGTGTGGCGTCTAAACCATGAATTCGATGATGGATCCGCCTTCAGCTGGTACGACGATGCGGTTCGAAAAACTTCAGGATCGGAACTACCGTCAGTGGAAATTTGACATACGCATGGCCCTAATGGAAAGGGGGCTAGCTGGTTTCCTGGATGATTCAGAAGTCATGCCTTCAGCAGCTGTAGAAGAACGTACTCCGGGTGCTATTGCACTATTTAATCAGAGGAAATCTTGTAACGGCGGACGCTACGACGGCTTAGGTGCTTGTAACGCCCCCGGTTTCCCTGGTGTACGTTGAGTTTCAGCTTGAGGTTAATCGGTGTTACTGACGACTTTTTACGTTATTCAACACAGCATGGACACTGTCCCAGCATGGGGGATGAAGCGCCGGTCCTAATTAAAGGGGCCTAACCTTAAACTGTCGGTATCGCTGCCACCAACGGTGGATTTAACTGTTTAACTAGCTAAAATCTAAAAATGGGCTACATATTTAATTTTACACTAAAATACAATTAATCAAGTCTAGCAAACGACTGAAGCTTAAAACTCCTGGTTTTATTTTTGCGACAGAGAATGAAAGTACACTTTACATTATAGTTTGCTTCTAAAAGCTTTTGAATACCAATTATTTAAATAGGCAACAAGTTTACATTTACATAAAGTAGCAAGTTTGAATATACACTTAGTATTTCATAAATTCAGACAAACACACTTGGTTTGAATAAAGTTTTAAATTTTCACATTAGAAAAAGTAAATCATGAGTGCTCCCGGAGACACCCGCAAGACTAAACAGCCGCAACTGATAGTAGTCTATCTGACAGTATGTTTCTTATGATCAACCGTCCACAGTTATGTTTCTAAGTTTTCCAAGCACAAAAAGATCAACCTCCCTTAGTTCCCTCGAGAACTGTTCTAAGTAATAAAAAGCCCGGCAATTTTACACTTAGGCATCAGTTTGTTTCAATTTGCCTTCCACAAAGATCAAACCGTCATTTAGTTTAGATTAAAAATCCATTTAAAATAAACTGGAAAAATTTGGTTTTTAAAAAGAGAACCACTCTGACGTTATGGGGAGAGGAAACCTAAGATGCCGCTACAGGCGTCTCCACCATAATATTCTCTAGCTAGAGAGTTAAGTTAAGTTTTAAACTAAAATTTAGAATATGGGGGTCCTAAACTGAACTTTCAAAAGCTAAACTATAACATACGAACCACCACCATCGTGCCCGGCATGGCATTCTCCGGACATGGCGTCTCCACTCCCGACTGGCGTGACCGGTCTCTAGCTTGAGATCTGTGAGCTGTGCTGACTGAGCTCTAGAGGGAGGGCAACTGGGGCTTTTTATGCTGGAGCAGCGGATTTTCTGGACCTTAGCGCGGACGCCGAGGAGAGCTGCGGGGGTCTGATTGGCTGAGGGCCTCGAGAACAATGGAAAGTGGGAGGAGAAGTCGGTTGAACAAAGGGACTGGGTGCAGAGCCGTTTGAAGGAGTGGGAACATGTAAAACGGAAAAAGATCGGCCTGTTTAGAGTTTTACTCAATTGAACTTTCGGAAATAGGCCTTTACTTTGTATTATTGGCTACGGATTGAATATTTACATGTTTGCAACGTGATTTGGCTCTTGTTAAAGCTTATTACTTGGCTTTGGGTAATGTCTAGAACATTACTATTAAATTAAACAAGCTTTAACGGTAAACTGTAGTGTTAAACACCACAACTAGTTTTGGCTGGGGAGGGGGGCAAAAATGGGGAATTCGAAGTTTTTGCACAGTTTGACTTTCGGATTTGGTTTGAACAGATTTTTTTAAGAATTCTTTTAGTGTTTAATAGTAGATCAAGCTATTTGTAGGTTTCGGTGGGTCACAGTCAGGTCCAGAGGAGAACTAAAATAAACATATATACACTGAAAAATTCGTGTCCGGTAGAATGCCAGGTCGTAATGCGTTTATACGTTTGGACATATGGTAGCATTTCTGGGGGTAAAAGAATATAAATAAAGTATAAATGCGGTTAAATAAATTAGCTTAATTGAATGCTATAACGCATTAAGTTACAGAGAACATTTAACGTTTAAAAGTTTAAAGTTAAAATTCGATCGTTGTGGAAATTTTCCATATGGATTGCGGCCGACAAACACAATACAAAATATCACACTTCAAAATGGTTGTCTGTACAAACCTCATACAATACACTAAGCTAATATGTTTGGGCTTTTTGCCCTAAAAGAAAAGAATAAAATGAAGATACAGAAATACAGAATTTTATAATGGCGGCCATGATGAAAGTGCGATGTAGTTGGTTTTGGTCAATCTTCAAATGTAGTTTCAAGGGTCTTCAAGGAAGAAAGTCCGGATTTGGGCTTCCCCAAGAGTCTTGTATTTTGACAGGCTATTAAATGTCGAAGAGTTTGTGGAAATCGGACCATTATTGCGAAAACGGCCAGATATGCCTCGGCGAGGCATTTGTGTGCCTCGAGAAAAAAAAATTTCATTTTTGGAAAAACAGGCGTTTTTCGGTGGCGCTCGTTTACAATCTAGAGCCCTTGCGATGTTAGCCCTAGGCCTGTCCAATGACGTCAAACCTCTAATTCACACCGCAGATAGTGCTAAAGAAGCGTGGGACATTTTATCAGGTGTCTATGAACCCAAGTCACGTGCCCGTATTGGATGTCTAAGGAAGGCATTTGTTCTGCTGACAATTGATCCACATGAAACTATGGCTAAGTACATTTCTTGAGTTCGTTATGCAGCAAATGAATTAAAAGAGGCCGGTAAAGACACTGAAGATGACGAATTGGCCTACCAACTTTTATGTGGACTTTCCAGTGAATGGGACAATGTAGTAGAATGCCTTTACGCCCTGGATGATGGCCATTTTTCCTTAAAGACTGTTTCAGAGAAATTGCTATCTGAATACGATCACAGAAGCCTTGGCAGTGGTTCACATAGCACATCAAATTCTCAAGCCCTTTCGACTACGTCTAACCGTTCAAGAAGGTGGAATAGACGACGAAGTACGTCTCGACAAGGACGACCTCGTGATTTGTCTCAAGTAACGTGCTTCAAATGCCAGAAAAAGGGACATATGGCACGTTAGTGAAATCAGCGTTCTAATACTACCCCAGTAGAAAATAATGATATTCGTGGCCGATCAAACAGACGTTCCGACGCATTTCTCGTTGAAGCCAATGCAGCAACAATTGCGGACAGTGAATGGATATTTGATACTGCTGCCACAAACCATTTCTGTCCACATAAACAGTTCTTCAGTAATTTTCAAGAATTACACTTACCCCCTGCAGACTTAGCGGAAGGATCATCCTGTGTTAAAGGAATGGGTGATATCCATATGGTAGTGAATACCACGGGTGATGAATTCACGTTGAAAAAAGTACTTTATGCTCCTGGAATGTGACATAATCTAGTCTCTGGCTTTAAGGGTCATGAAGCTGGCTACAGACTATCTTCAAATGGTGAAGGACTACACGTTATACGACCAGATGGTGGTGTTCTATTTGATGCTCCTACCAGGCAGAAATTCTTTGTAGTGGACGCTACTGTGTGTTTGGACTCAAAATCACATTGTGCAACGGCATCAGTCAAAACTGCAGTCAAGAAAGAGTCAACAGTCAAGATGGTGGAAGAGAAAGTCCCCATGTCTTCAACCAGCAACAAGCAACGATCAAGGTCTCGTTCTTCGGTGAGTGCATCACAATTACAACAGCTCACTGGTATGTCAGCCTCTACATTGTGGCATGAAAGGACAGGACATTGTGCTACTGCAACTCTTAAAGAAGCCATTAAAAAGGGATATCTTGAGGGTATCGAACTGTCTCAAGACGATCCCATTTGCGATCACTGTCGAGTAGCGAAATCCACGCACGTCAAGCATGTCAGGTTTGCGGACATTACTACAAAACAGCAGTTGGAACTGATACATTCCGACGTGTGGGGACCAGTCCCTACACCTTCTCACGGAGGGAAGATGTACTTTATCAGTTTTCTTGATTTCACCAGAAAAGGATTCATATACCTGATGAAGTCTAAAGACCAAGCATTTTCTATGTTCGAAGAGTTCCGTGCGCGTGTGGAACGTGAAACAGGACTAAAAATCAAAAGACTACGTACTAACAATGGCCTTGAATATAGCCATCAACAATTCCAGCAAAAGCTTCGGGACCTGGGAATAAAAGCCGAACGCACAAACGGGTACTCGCCACAGATGAATGGAGTTTCTGAACGGCTAAATCGATCTCTCTTGGACTCTGTTAGAGCCTTATTAAGTTCTTCTGGACTGTCAAAAACATGGTGGGCAGAACTGCTGTTGACTGCCCCATATACCTAAAGAACCGAAGTCCTCACCGTTCCTTAGACGGAGAGATTCCATACAGCGTGTGGTATTCAAAGCCGATTTCCATGAAACCTCTCCGAAAAATTGGATGTTTGTGCTTCGTCCACAAAGAGAAGCGCTACCACACTAAACTTGATCAACTTGAGCTGAACTTGGAGTGCTTGTTGGATATGCCCGAAATACACGCGGATATAGAGTATGGCTGCCAGACCATGGACTGGAAGTGTGCGAAACTTGCAGTGTGACATTCGATGAGAAGCGTCTTGGCACTAAGATCTTGAGAAACGCTCGACAAGAAGGGGGAAATGAACCGTCCTTCTGCGATATTGGTTCAGAAGAGGAAGCACCATCCTATGTGAAAAATGTACCAGTACCAATCCCCATGCCACGTTCTACTAAGCCTAAAGCCACAACAGTTACAAACATCAAGACTGCACCAGTACCAATGCCTCAACCAAGAACTAGTGATACACTGGTACCTCCAGCAGAACCCCTCCCTGGATGGGAGAGAATGGTAGTACTTCGTAAATCTGGTGTAACCATCGGTACTAATGACTAGGGATCGACCGAGTCCGTTAGATCCGGATCCGGCCATTATATTGAGCCGGATACCGGTTGCAACACAACCAAAACATGTCGCTGTAAACATGTTGCATGCCTCGGTAAAATAAATCGACGTAAAATAACTAAGCGATCTACGTGTATAAAAAAATTGCAGATGTAAAAATTACGGTGTAAATTAGTGCACAAAAATATACTTGGGATAATCGTATTAGGTTTTCATAACTAAACAAAAAAGTCGAAATTCGACAACGTAAATGCGCTTACGAAAATATTCATCTTCCGTTGCAGTACATGGGATACCTTGAAACGATGGTCCTCTAGTTATTCTTCCATTACATCGTTGTTTATGGCTTCCGAAATCCTTTTTTTAAGTTTTTAATACCGTAGAAGTAGTTTAAAGTTGTTTTATTCTTAATTTATATTCGCTATCGGTGATACTTTACGGCCGCCATCGCGCTCCAACTCTCTGCCGGCTGTCCGCAAATAGACGCACACGTGCTAGCTTCAATGGCTGTGACCTTGACTCGCTTCGCGTGACGTCATTTGCGACTGGCCCCCGTCGCGATAGTGATCACGTGCTATACATGTGCCAATCGGGGAATCCCAGCTTTCCAACGCAACCAAGATGGTGGCCGTTTGTTTCGTTTTTGAGTTACGACAGCTTGAACCAAGGTCTAGTTTTAACAAACAAAAGCAATTTCACGTCAATTTTGATGACACGGCCAATAAAAACATCAATTAAGGTAATTAAAAGATGATATTAAATTAAATGAATCCAAAATAGGCATGCCAAAGTACCTAATTCAGTCGGAATTACACCTCCGTTGTATGCAATTGTGGTTTTTCTTTGCAAACGGGGCTTTGAATCGAGAGTGTGTCGGGAGTTTTAGAAACGGTTCTGAAGTGGCGATAAATCGCGGTTTGAACGCCAAGGGGTTAAATTCGAAAAGTAAGACGGTTTAATGACGACAGCAAAAACTAGCAAGAAATAATAGCATGATAAACCAAAGATGACTTCCATGTTGCAAGAGTCGAGACAGTTTTGTTCATAAATTGAAAAAAAAAATACAGATTATTTTTATGTTGGTTTCGTTCCTTTTTTCTCTTTCGGTCTTTGTTATACTGTGCGCAATACAAAACAGAACGAAAGCAATTTAAAGCTCTAAATAAAAGACCTGTTGTGATTTTGATTTTGTTTTAATGCAACCAAAATTCAATAATTATAATCTAAAATAAATAAATGGACTACATTCTGGTTTCACAAATATTGCAAAATTTTGCTAATTATTTTTCGAAATGAAGCAGTAGGCTAATCAATGAGAAATCCTTCAACTAGAAAAATGTTTTCTGACTGATTAACCTAATGCTTCGCTTGTTTCAAAAAAATTTGCAGAATTTAGCAACATTGCAAAAACAGTTCTGTAGCGTAAATGCAATTATACTATACTATAATAATAATAATTTATTCGTAAGGTTTACATCTGAAGGCCCGAGTCCGCAGACTGTATGTGCCATTTAACAAAAAA
The DNA here is from genome assembly GCA_023313725.1 of Lithobius niger. Classification (NCBI taxonomy): domain Eukaryota; kingdom Metazoa; phylum Arthropoda; class Chilopoda; order Lithobiomorpha; family Lithobiidae; genus Lithobius; species Lithobius niger. Next base: position 1,523 of record JAHWFP010156930.1, on the reverse strand, counting down.
AATAATTATAGAATATAGGTAACAGATGTGTTGTTTAAAATACATTTTCAAATTTTTATATAAGGTTAACAAGTGTCAATTGTTATAAAAGGACAATGCAAAGAATAGTAAAAATAGATGCTATTGTAAATAGAATCACAGGTTAAAACAGAGTTTTATTTCTTTGAAAACATCCAAATTTTTAATTCTTTTTTCAATCTAAATTTATTCCTAATTTCGCGTAAGTTTATGAGAGTTTGTTTAGTAAAGAGGGTGAAATGAAGTTCATGGTTCTCGTTCCATATGAGTTCCTGAAGGAAGGTATGGTCAGCCAATTATTATTGTTCCTGATCGCTCTCTTCACAGGTATGTTGTAATCTTTGTTAAAGTAATTTTGTGTAATTACTGTAAAATCTGAAATTTGCGTAAAGGTCATCAGTGATTTCTCTTGAAGAAGATCTGATGTTTTTTGTGTGGAGTTAACATCTCTGAAGAGAATCTTACAAGCTTTATTTAGTATTTTTTGAAGACGGGCAATGTATCCAAAGAAGTATAAGCAAAAATAGGGCATGCGTATCTGACAAGACAAAGTATGCAGGTATTGTAAATAAGTCTTTTGTTATGTTCATCCAAAATATTCCCGATTTTATAAAGACCAGGAAGGAACTGCCTGACCTTGGTGATTTAGTTATTGATGTGGTCATACAATTTCCAGTTTCTGTCAATCACAATACCAAGGTATTTAGCTTGTTTAACAATATTTAGGCTTAGGCAGGTACAGGTCCTATTAATTTCAGTAAAATTGCAGTTAGGGTGGTGCAATTTAATGTCAAAATTTTCTAAAGTCATATGTGAAGTAGAAAAGGGAAGAACACATGTTTTATCTGCATTAATATAAAGTTCATTTTCAAAAAGATATTCGTTAATTAAGTTGAAATCGGTTTGCAGATTACAAATCATTGTATCTTTGTCTACATTTATAGACAGTAGGAAGATGTCATCAGCAAAGAGAGTAAGATAAGTGTTCCAATTGAAATCATTTATATCGTTTAGGTAAATCAGAAAGAGGATAGGGCCCAGAATCGAACCCTGAGGGACACCATATTTCATCTCTGTCCATTCACTGAGACAATCGTCAATTTTCACACTAGAAGTTCTATCAGTAAGGTAGCTCAAAAGAATGTTTTGAATTTTTCCATGGATTTCGTATTTGCTAAGTTTTGTCTTTAGGATGTCAAAATTTAGCGTATCAAAGGCTTTCTGAAGATCAATGAGGATAGCACTGACGAATTTGCCCTCATTTAGAGCATGACAAATGTGGTTGTTAATGTAAAAAAGCGCGTCCGTGGTCCCCTTACCTTTTTGGAAGCCAAATTTTTTTTTGCCTGATGTTAAAAAGTTTGTATTTAAGAAAAAAGTTTTCGATTTTATTGGTAAAAAATCTTTCAACAATCTTATTAATTGAAGGCAGTAAAGCAATTGGTCGGTAATTGGTGTGATCAGTACGGGTACCCTTTTTATACACTGGTCTAAGGATTTGTTTT